>PVKH010020161.1:0-14659 GCA_004027955.1 Chaetophractus vellerosus | reverse complement strand
GAGGAAGTTCACCTGAACATACATAAAGGTACATAAAATTGTTCAAATGCTCACAAGACATGGTCACAGGTGGTTGAGAATCACTCAATAAATGGGAGAATACTGAATTCCCATCCTGGAGAGCTCTGCCATATTCTCCAAGGGAGTAGCAACAGCCCCCCAAGTGCAGGGGCAATGTCTGGCAAAGGAGGATGATCCATTGATGGGCCCTTGTTATTGATGACTAGACTTATGAGACTTTGCTCTTGAAATTGAAACAGCCCATTGTTACGGGGTGCCTAAGAGTTGCTGCCTGAGAGCCTCCTTGTTCCTCAAATGTGACCTCTCTCTAAGCCACACTCAGCATATGAATGCATTACCTTCCTCCCAGTGTGGGACATAACTCCCGGTGATGAGCCTCCCTGGCATGAGGGATTACTAACAAGTGCCAATGGGCAATATGACTGGAAACAGACTTCAAATAAAAGGGGGAAAATATAAAGACAAATGAGTTCATAGGGCTAAGTGACTTCAAAGTGAGTCGGGAGGTCATCCCAGAGGTAATGCATAAGCACATCTCAGTAGTTCTTCTTTCTTTCTTTCTTTCTTTTGGATATGGATAACTAGTTCTCCCAGCAGCATTTGTTGAAAATGAGAGTTTACACTTTGAATGGATTGAGCAAAGCCTGGGACTGTATAACACAAGGAATCCAGTGGTGGATGATGGACTGTTGTGAATAGGACAAATATGAGAACATTTTTTCCTGGATAATAACAAATATATAATACTAATATAGGTGTTAATAATTGGGTGGCTTGGGGGTAAATACATCAAATGTATGATAGGGTCCATAATTAGTAGTATTTTTTTTTTGAGGCACCAGGGACTGGGGATTAAACCTGGGACCCTGCATGTGAGAAGCCAGTACTCAATCACCAAGCCACATCAGCTTCCCTGAGTTAGCTTTTTGTTTTGTTCTGTTTTACATGTTGTTTTGCTTTTCATTTTTTCTGGAGGCACTGGAAACTGAACCTGGGACCTCCCAGGTGGGAAGCGGACACTCAGCCACTAGAACCACATCCACTCCCAGTAGTAGTATTTTGACAATGTCTTTTCATCGTTCACAACAAATGTTTCACAACAATGCAAGGTGTTGGTAGTGGGGAGATGTATGGGAGCTTTGTATGATGATATATAAATTTGTTTTCTAAATTCACAAAATTTTACTGTTTGTGTATGTTCATGTATGAATGATATACTTCAATAAAATTTTATTAAAAATGCTACAATGAGATACCATTTCACACCTTAGACAACAGCCATCATCAAAAAACAGAAAACAGCAAGTGCTAGAGAAAATGTGGAGAAATAGGAACACTCCATTTCCCAAATGTCCATCAACCGATGAATGGATAAACAAAATGTGGTATAAACACACAATGGAATACTATTCAGCTGTAAGAAGAAATGAAATTGAGATGCATATGACAACATGGATGAACTTAGAGGATATTATGTTGAGTGAAATTAGCCAGTCACAAAAGGACAAGTCTTGTATGGTCTCACTAATATGAACTACATACAACGAGTAAACTCACAAAGGTAAACTTTAGAGTTAGGTTATTAGGAAATGGAATGCGGGTTGAGAATGGGAGCTGATGCTCAGTGTATGTAGAGTTTTTAATAAATATTTGCAGCAGAGCAGTCTCTTTCTTTTCAAAGATTCAAAGTTCCATGATCCAGGTTGCTAATATTACTGAAGGTGGATTTACCCATGGAATCAAATTTGCAGTGGCCAAACTTCAGGAGTCTTGCAGAATCTGAAGTGGTTAATGAAGTCCAGCAAAATGAACTTAAAAACATGTTTACACAATGCCAGACCTGAATAATTCAGATTTAATTAACCACAAAGAATTCTTATGTGGCTTTTATTTAACCCAAAAGGAGGTTTCCCATATTAGTCTCTTGTAACTTGTACTGTCTTTGAATGTAGGGATAACCATTTCTAATTATGATTATTGGAAAAGGTTTTAAAGGGAGTCTGAACCTGAGCAGATTTACAAATTTGAGAGCCAAGACCACAGAAGTGTATGATTCTACAATGTGTAGGCTAAGTATCTGATATACTTCAAAGCAATTGAAAAGAAATCAGGAAAACATCACTTTGGACCATTACCTGAATCTTTTTGGAATGAGGTGGGTGTGCAGAGTGTAGACATAGAAAGAGCATGGCCCCACATAGGGGAATAGCAATTTTCACAGTTTGTTTTGTTAGTTCACTTTGTGAGGAGTGCTTTTACAAGGTAAATAATCAGGTTTTTTTTTTTGTGTGTGTGTGATTTTAAAGTGTATTTTGCATGAAAAAGTATTTGAATGTTTAAAAAAAACTATTGGCTTAGTTTTGGTGGCTTAACTATTCCCTACGAGGTTGAGGGTTATTGATAGTACAGTTAAGAAATGTGTGCCCAGTTCATCTTAATTTTACGTTTTTAACTTAAACAAATTTAAAATATTCTGCCATCTTGTATAACCCACAGCCTGGAAGCATTAAGACTTGTCAATCATGAAGCAAACCTAAATCCATCAGATGAGTATACCGGCACCTATGAAATTTTATTCCTGTTATTTTCATGAAGGTAAGAATATATGTATATTGATTACTTGTAACTAGAGGAGGAAATCTTCAGATTTTATTTTATTTTCCAGGAGGGCATTCGACATCTTATGTAGACTATCACAACTATGAAAGACATTCTGAAGGACAATTGTGCTAAAACTGGTTTTATGGCTATAACCGTGACCAAAATTAACCAGTCCCTGTTCTGTGAAAACCATATAGAAAGAAAGTTGCACATTGTATTCCAAACAAGTTTTGGTTTGTCTGCTAAATTTAGACCCTTACTCTATTGATGTGATTCTCAGCTGAACATTATGTCTCTTGTAACTTTGATAAGCATTTATACATTTGTTATTTATTAGTGTTATCTTTTTTTGAAGTAGCAAATCTTGTGACTTTAAAATAAAATACCATTGCAATTAAAAAAAAAGAAAAAAAATGAAATCAGGATGCATATGACAACATGGATGAACCTAGAGGACATTATGTTGAGTGAAATAAGCCAGACACAAAAAGACAAATATTGTATGGTCTCACTAATATGAACTAAATACAATGAGTAAACTCATGGAAGTAAACTCTAGAGTATAGGTTATGGGGAGATAGAATGTGGGTTGAGAATGGGAGCAGATGCTCAATGTATATAGAATTTTTAATAAGGTTTACTGTAAAAGTGTGAAAATGAATACAGTTGATGGTAACACATTATAGTGAATATGACTAACTGCTGATTTATAAATGAGATTGTGGAGGAAATGGGTAGTCTGTGGACATTGATGTCAATTGAAAGGAAGCTAAAGAATAATCTACGGTCTGTATAACATAATGATTTTGGCGGTGGACGAAGATGATGGTTAATAGTATAAATACAAGAATCTTCTTCTTTTGCAAGGTGTTAAGAATGTGCTAATAAACAGGAAAATTCCAACTAATATAACTTATGGATGATAGTTAACATTGTAATATTTTTGCAGCAATGGCAAAAAAGATAAATCAATTCTAAGAGATAACTAAAGGGATTTTAAGGGGGTATGGGATTTTTCCTTTTGGAATACTGAAAATATTCTAAGACAGTGAGATTATAACAGCACAACTCAGTGATGAAAATGAGAGCCACTGAGTGTAAACTTTGAATGGATTGTACAAAGCATGGGACTGTATAACACAGGGAATCCAGTGGCAGAAGATGGACTGTGGTTAACAGGACAAATACGAGAACATTCTCTCATGAAATATAACAAATATACAACACTAATATAGGGTATTAATAATCAGGTGGATTGAGGTTAAAATATCCCAAATATAAGATATGTGCTATAGTTAGTAGTAATATTTTGATGATGCTCTTTCATAGATGGTAACAAATGTTTCACAAAAATGAAAGGTGTCGATAGTGGGGTGATGTATGAAAGCCCTTTACGATGATATACATGTTTGTTCTGTAAGTTCACAACTACTTTTTCATGCATGCTCATGTATGAATGCTCTACTTCATAAAACTTTTTTAAAAAAATTATTTTATCAGTCACCGTGATGACAGAAAACAGATGACACACCCAAACTGGGTAATTTACAAGGAGCATATAACAAAGGAGCTATTTACAAAGATATGGGTAGAATGGACAAAAACCATAAGGAATAGTTTGTAGCTCCAGGCCAGTATAAGCAGGGTACCATTTCCATCTCTCTTGGTGAGGGAGGAAGCAGTTACCTCCATAAGGACTCAGATGTGTAGACACAGGGACTGTGGTCTTTGACTACAGGATGTAGCTTTTCCAGGTGACCCAATAGGGTAGGAAGCTGTGTGAATAAATGTATTGACATCACTGTTTTCTCTCTCTCCTATTTGTCAGGTTAGAAGGAGAGACACTTAAAAAGATGTCAACGCACTCCAACACAGGTGATGGGATCACAAGCAAAAGCACAGCTCACAAGGTCTGATGGAAAGACATTTTACTCACAGGGAGAAGCGACAGAGCAAGATCAGCTTCATTCGAGGGCGTTGATTTCCCAAAGCCAGCAGGTCTCAATCCAGACATGTATTAATATTAAATGCAGCACCCACTTTTGTTTTTATGTGCCATAATGGAGGGACCCTGAACCCTCCCTGCCAGGACAGATACACCACTGTGTTGTGAGCTGGATATCATAAAATATTCCAGTAAATATTTATATATACTTGTGACAATAGGAGAAGAATGTGCCAGCAAGCCCCTTACCTACTAGGGGATTGTGCTTTGTCCCGCCAGGCTGACACATGTGGTCCTGAGCACAGGATGTATTTATGGGTCTGAGGGAATACTGGCGGGCCCTGCTAGGTCTGTCCCCTACTACACTGTTTGTGCTACTTTCCTTTGGTAAACCAAACAGAAGCCGGAGCCCTGGGATGCCTTAGTGTATCCCACTAGTCCATGTGGATTCAGGTATACTGAGCACAGACCAGTATAGAAAAGAGTAGAAAACATACCTGAAGAAGCAAAGGGAAGGCATCCATCCAGCCAAGGGTTCAACTTCTACATTTAGGATTTACTGCCTATATTGAAAGAAGGTGAAAATTATTCAAACAATTTCTTTTCTTCAGAAAATATATTAACACCAGCTTTTACTGTTTACATGTGATAAATTTCATATCATATAATGTCATCAATATACAAATGTGTTTTATTCAATTATTGTAAAAGCAAAACCAGTTATTTGAAATTCTTGAAGTGTTTCATGGGCCCAGCTTAGGGGTTGATTCATTCTATTCCAGTGAGCAATTTTTAGGCGTGTTCCATCAATTCCAAATTGCAAGGTGCCTGATTGCGTCTATACACACTATTTCCCATGACTTAGGTAAGCAGATATCAATATTGACAGAGGGCTAAGGTATCAAAGAATATGAAACATAAAAAGACAAGGAAATATTATGAAATTATATCTCTAGGAATGGTTTCAGTAAGCCACAAATATTGTATTTTGCCTGCTATAGACCCAAAAACTGCACAAAAATTGTGTTCCTACTGTGTCGCTTACCCAGTACTGTAGTATCTGTGTGACTTAGGATATTGTGAGAAACAAAGTGATGGTTTGTCAGAACTGATGGTCTAGAAAGCCTTTGCTATGAAAATACAATTTTGCAAGATGACTATAGGCACACATATTAGAAAGCTCTTCTGTGAACATGAGATTTGATGGATCTAAATGTAAAAATAAACTGATATAAATTTATATATATAAAATTTATATATATATAAATTTTCCTTTGTGCAAAAAAGGGAAAGAGACTCACCCTTTCTCTCTTCCTAGGGCATTCTTTAGAGAACTTGTAATGTAAATCCTCTCCATGCCCCTTTGAGATGTATGTAAATCTTGTTAAAACTAAATAAGCCTTTGCCAGTTTTACAACAAGGACTGTCAAAGACCTGGGAGCATCTCTCTGAAATGTATGCATAACGGAAAGTAACACTTTTATCTCCTCATTTCCATGGGAGTTTAACTTTGGCTTCTGGTTCCAAGTTGAAGCTATCTAACTGTCATAGAGATATGAGATGTTTTAGTATTCCTTTGGAAAGAGGCAATTAGCAATCACAAAGACCCACCCCAATTACCAGGAATATAATGAACTATGATTGGCAAATGATGCTGTCAAGCCCTGTTGAGGACCAGTTATCATTTATCTTGAAAACAGGTATTAATGGGTTATATCTGCTTGGCTATGTAAAAGGGTGAGATTCAATTCTTTTTTTTTCTTGCAATCTCTTTAGCAAATTGCCTGTGATATATCATACACTGGTTTAATGCTTATTCAATAATAAAATTGTTTTTTTTTCTCTTTTATCTTTGTGTAGAGGTTTTCTGGATTGGGAGATTTTGCTTTTAATTTTATTTTCCCAACATGGGTCACTAAAGTATTTTGTTATTTTCTTGAAGTAAGTTAGGGTAATTACCATGTATTACTCTGTGTTTGTTATCTACAAAAGTTGTTTTGAACAGAAGCTGCAAAAACGGGAAAAATATTGGGCCCATGGTGTGAGCATTTTTAAGCAGCTAATTTTTATTATAAAATTGTTGCTGCAAATGGTGTTCATTATGAATGGTTAAAAGTGGCATAAAGTAGATAACATTCTATTTCTTCTTTGCGATGAACTGTTTTTGACCTTTAAAGTATACAGGTTTTGGCCTGAGGCCATGGTGGGGAGAGGAAATCATCTACTGGGAAGTGGGGCTTAGATTTCAAGAGGTAGAAAGGGGGAAACTCTCGTAATTTTCCCAGGATGGTAAATTCCCAAACTGGTCTGCTTCCTTAGTAATCTGAAATTTATTTTAAGTTGATTTTTTAAATGAATTACTAAGTTTTTCTCATCTTTGGCAAACTCAATATTAAACCAAGTAATTCTACATGTTGAGAAGGAATAGTACGCAGCAATAAGAAGCATATTGACCTGAGAATTAGGGGACATTTAATCTCATTTTTCAAACATCAGCTTGGTTGAAATTGGAATAGTCACAAAACTTTTTTGGGTCTCATATCTGTTGTTAATTAGATGATCTTTCAAATCTAACTTCCAAGTTCAAGAAATTATGTGACTATGTTTTGAAGACATCTCCATATCTCTGTGTCTAATCCTGTGTCATGTTCAAATTTTAAACTAAGTACACAGATTCTCTTTCTTCATTCAAGATTGCTGCCCTAGTTTTATTTCTTCATTTAATACAAAGTGTAATCTAAAAGTCATGAAAATTATCTTTTGCTCTTCAATAAATATCTGATTTTGTGTAAATGAAAAAAGAAATCCATTACAGATGCCACCTTCCTTTTCCTAAGTGAATTCTAATGTTGTATTGAAACTAGAAACCAGATTCTCAACCCACTTTCCACTATGTCCTTCCCCACTAAGTCAACAAGACCAAACCACATGTCTCAGACCAAACTCATTTCCAATTTCTATTTTCACTCTGCCATTTGTTGTTCATGAACCAATATCTACTACCCTCTCACTTTGATTATAGTCCTTCTCCTAACTTGATTGGTGAATTTCTAGTGTTGATAGAAGCTCAGTCCAACTAATAAACACATCACTTTAGTTGAGCACTGTGACAGCTAAGTTCATGTGTCATCTTGGCTGGATTATGGTGTCCAATTGTTTTATTTCAAGCACTCAGTCGATTTGTTACCGTAAGGATATTTCTTGGACTTTAAATCACCAGTAAGTTGATTGCATCCATGGCTGATTACATCTGTGATCAACCTAAAACAATACCTTCAGCAATGAGAGACAGCTTATTCAATCAATTAAAGGCTTTAAAGAAGAAGTGATGATTTAAGCAGTTAGAAGAGAGAATGTCCATCTCTACTTCAGTCAACGAACTCCTCTAGGCAATTTATCGAAAACCTTCTTTTGAGTTCCCAGCTTGTGGCCCACCTACGGAATTTGAACTTGCCAAACCCCACAGTTGTATGATCCAATTCTTATAAAAATCTCTTTAATATTTACATTATATAAATATGTATATACATAGTGTGTGTATTTATATATATACATGTATATATAGCATGTGTGTATATATAATGTGTGTGTATTTGTATGTGTGTTCTGTTTCTCTAGAGAATCCTAATACAGTACATTAAAAATATATTCTCCAGCTTGCATCAGCACTTTAATGTGTTATATATTAAAATCCTCAGAGCAATTTAATAGCGTAAGGAAATAGCTTATATATTATTACTAACATTTTCCTGATAAGGAAGAGCAGGTCATACAGCTCATAAAAGGTAGTCCTACTACCCAGGCTATATTGTTTGCTTATTTGTTTTGATTTTCATATCATCTTAATATTCTAAATCATACTGCCTTCTGTGGAAATAATTGAAAAATTGGTGGTATCTATTTATCATGACAAATGTCATTTTACATAAATATAAAGCAACTAACATGATTATAATGCATGAATTGAATACCAATTTTGCACCATGCACTATTCTTAAAGTTTTACATTTATTATCATATTTAATCACTATGACAACTTTATGAAGTAAGTTGTATCATTTCATCCATTTACAGATTTGGGAACAGAATCTGAAAATTAAAATAATTAGCTAATGGCCAAACAGCTTGTAATAGTGAATCCAAAATAACAAGAAACAAGAGTTAAGGTTGTTTAAATGTCTTCTACATTTTTAAGGTAATTATTTGCTGTAAATCATAGAAAGAAGTATTGCTCCAATTATTTTAATTCTATTAGGGTATCACAGGATTTGGCTAAGGAATTATATTAAATTCTTTAATGGAGCAACAATATAAATGTTTCCATGTGTTCATATTTATATTTTAATAGAGCTAAATGTCTCCTCTCCTAGTAAGTAAGCACAAAGTGGGTTTTTTTTTTACTCTTTTCATTGTGGCACATTAATATTTAGGTATTTTGCCCTTATTATTTACTCCAGAAAAAGAATAAATCAGGCAAGGTATTTAACCGTGTAATAGTAATAAAATGATTGGTAATGAGAAATTCCTTCTTTAAATTTTTCTCTTTCAAATTTAGGATTATCTAGAGAAAAAAAAGTCTGTAGTGGAGACCTAACTGAAATATCAACCCTTATGAGCATATTACACAATGCTTGAGAAGAATATCCAATAAATGTGCTAAATTATGCTTAATATCAAATCAGGCTCAAAGTTGCTAGGGATCTTGCAAATTATCTATACCAGTTGTTGTTAAATAGTAGCTGTCAGAGAATCAACAAATTGAAAACAATAACAAAATAAAACAAGATACTGAGTCTCAACTCAGACATACTGAATCAGATTTCTGGTATGGGGTTATAAGTTTGTACGCTTAGCAGGAACCTCAGATATTTCTGATAGGCAAACTGGTTTGAGAATCACTAAATACACCACCCTCCCAACCACAATCATCACTATCATCATTACTACGACTGTGAGATACTGTAGCAACTGCTATAACAGAAGTTCTTAACTTTGGGGATAGTCATTGACAATAGGAAGAAAATCTTATAACCTCTATATGTAAAATACGTGTGGAAGGTTGCAGATAACTTCTGAAGGACTGTAACTACTTCAAAAGGTCCTCCCTCTTTTCGATCTGAAATTTTACCTTATGCAGTTTATAATTTTTATATGGTTTATACTGCTGTCATTTCTCACTCAAACATAAAGTTCCCTGTTGGGTTTGGATAGGAATTCTCTAGAACTATTTATGTCAGTTTTAGGAAAGACATTCATCTTCCTGAAACAAAAAAATATTTAAGCACATCAAAAAATAAAACTTGCATAATAAATATCCTCTGCAAGGTCTGTGGTCTATATTAACCTCATGGTTATAGATTATTTATTTATGTATATTGTTTAAACACTACCTAACACTTTGTAGTCAAGTCTTAACTATCATGACAATTAAAAAAAAGGTAATTTACTGGTCTCAACTTAAATATGACCTTTGTCTACCTGGTTGATTTCTAAAGTACTCTTTACTACTGTGTTAATCCAAATGTAAACATACTTTAGCTTCTCTTTTGAAGTTAATATTTGTATCATATTCTCATATTTTGGTAGTAACTGAAATTTCAAAAACATAACCTGATTCCACTTAATTATCATTGATTTCAACATGGGTACCAGAGATAAAGCCACTACCCATAGCCTGGAATTCTTTAATTCTCACAAAAATCTTCCTAATTCCAATTTTGATCTACACTATTTATTCTAAACTTGAGCCAGATATGTAACATATAAATCAAAATATATTCTAAACCTGTTCAAAATCAATAAATCAAAATATATTCTAAACCTGTTCAAAATCATCCAAAAGCTTCCCTTTATATGGAATTATTTGATCTCTAGCCATGGACTGCATTTTGTACCATTCTTTCTCTCTTTCACTGTGAAACATCCACACTTGCTTTTCTGACACTCAACATATGGAAAACTCATTCTTCTCTAAACAATTTCATTTGTTTGGAATACTTTTCCCTTGGGCAGTCACATGACCTATTCCCAATTGTATTTATGTCTCTTCAAATACCACCTGTATACATACATTTTCCCACCATAATCCAGAGTTACATACAGATAGAATTTGGAGATTCTGGCTCATTTTCTTTTTCTGAGTCTATCCCTCACTCCAAAAACCACGATTGCTCTGATTCAGTAATCTAGTTACAAACCAGAAACACAACTCCTTTGCTACCAACTGCCATAAATATGTGTGAGCCCACGGTCCCTGTTTTCATGCTAAAAGCAGAAAAAATGTGAATTTATTCCTGATAACTCCCCTTCTCAAGTGTGCATACACACCACCAGGATCTGCCTGTCTCCATTTATTTTCAATTGCTTTTTTAAAAAAATCTTATTTGTGTATTATTTCTAAATGTTTTAGTTGTTATCTGTGGAGGTATTGATCCAGTGGTATCTTACCCATTACTAGCATTGGAACTGGATCCAACCTAACTTCAAGATTAATTTTTTTTATATTTGACTATCAGTCTCCAAGGTTTATGAATAAATAAAAGCTTTTTCTTCATGTTTTTAAGATTGTACATGATATACAAATCAATTTGACAGATTTTGTTTTTAACATGCTGCCCATGAGTATGGCTTCTAAATTTAAATTTCCAGCATGAAGTTGAATTTGCAGTCCTGATAATCAAGATGACTGGGGATCAAAGTCATGTTATATTTGAGCTGGGGCACAAGTTTGGTGGAGAATATGGAAAGAGAACAAGAGAACCAAATATTATGTATAAGAAGATATCAGAGGAAGAAAAGAATCCACAGAAGGGGTCAAAGGAAGTCATAGATCATAAGGAAGAAAAACAATTGTCAACATAAAATGGTAGTTATGTCTCTGTCTCCATAGTACAATAACTTGGGCAGGTTACAATAATCTCACTAAACTCAATTTCCTCATATATAATATGGAGGTAATACCTTCCTGAATTATTTGTTTTGCGGATTTAATGGCATTGTGTGCTTAAAGTTTTTGACTTTTTACATATAGTATGTGTCCAATACATCTTTTATTGTTATAATGTTTTTAATTTATTAACTTAATCTATAAAGTAATATTATTAAATGCCTGTTATGTGTCATTCCCAGGGATACAATGTTAAATTGGTAAAAGAATGCTCCTACATTCATGAAAATTAGACAATGGAATGGACAATTACTGAAAAATAAAATAAATGCCTTACTGTAGGCAACAAAATGTGCAATAGGAGTGACAGTAAATCCATGTAACCTAGATATGGGAGGTTTAGGTAGTCTTTCTAGAGGAAGTGATGTTAACGCTAACATTGAAGAGATCAGAGTTAACCAGGTAAAGAGGAAAGTCAGCAAAGAAAGAGTGTTCTAGGAAGAAGGATTAATATGTGTAAAAAAAAAAAAACCCAAAAACAAAAAAACAAAAACTGGAGTGTGAGAAAACTTGGATTCATGAAAGAGAAGTATAGCTGGAAAAGGTAGTGCATGTTTGCAGCTGTGGAGGCCAGCAATAGTTAATCTACATGCAGTCATTTTATCTTGTTAAAGTGTAGGAATTTATCCTGAGAATAATGAGAAATCTTATATGATGCTTCACACAGATGATTGATGTTCTAAAGTTTATGTCTTAGAGGAATTACTCTGGTTGAAGAATAGAGAACGAACTGGAGAGAAAAAGTCAAACTAGGAAAGGATGTGCTTATCCTGGTGAGAGAATAAAATAGATGTACCAAGGATAGAATAGAATAGGTTTGCAAAATTTTAAGGAATCAATATTTGAAAGCAAAGATTAAGAACACTGACCTTTCTAAAATATTTTAGATTAATATGGTAACTATTAGAGTAACATTTGACTATATAATTATTATATAATAATTTGATTGCAATATTTGATAACTAAATATAATTAATATAATTATATTTAATATAATGCTTTAATACAATATATTTTTAAAGAATCTAAGCATTTGAAATGGCTATATTTTAGAAAGGTTAGATTTTTAACTTAACATAAATCTTCATAAAAGATGAACTCAAGATGTTATTTCAAGATAAATGAATTCAAGATTTCCCTGGGACGCCCTTGCTGAAATAGAAGGCCCAAAACTTCTCAGTTTTAGTCCATGATATAACATTTAGCATTCATATTACATTTATATCAATATATGCATTCCTTAAGAAGTCTCTTCAATGAATAATATGATTTATTTTGCACTCAACTCCTTATTGCAAAATCCCAGATCAACAGTGAGGCATCATCAGTATACTTATCTTACTATCTGACTGGTGCCTTCTCTAGAAACTGTTCAGACATTGAGCACAAGAATAAGATAAATACTCAAATAAGCCTCATTCTCACAATAATGAATCTTCTTTGACACTCAATTTTAAAATATTAGGGTTTATACAGGACTAACAGAACTGGGCTTTGATGAACACAGTACCAATGCATAAATTCAGAAGAAAATTTTGAAACCCGTTGAATTAACTTTTTCTCGAAGCAATTTACAATATTATGAGAAATTATAGTATATGATTTCATAGAGGCAGAGTATATAAATCTTTTTGTCATTTTCATTACACATTGACCATGAGTAATGTGGTCATTAGTTATTTATCAGAACAAACATTTATCTAATACACTCCCACCGTGATACTCTGTTAAAATAGAATGCCAGGAAAAGAGCTTTTTTTCTTGTTTAATAGTCTGAATAGAACAAATTCAAAGGCTGACATGGTGTTTTTATTTAGCATATATCTTTGGTATTATTATAGCACAATTTTTATATAAAAGCTAAAGAGTTTAAAATAAACGGAAGTTTCCTGCGCATCAAATTTTAACAGATTTATTGTTTAAAATTACTTTCCAAACTAGTAGTTAAAAGTAGTATAAAGTTACTCTTAATACAAAACTGACAAATGTCATCAACATGGCAACATAAAAAAAACCCTGAAAAAAGCCTCCCCAGATATTTAGTAAATATAAGGACAAATCCCAATTGCTTGGAACTCTGGAGGAAGGTAGAGACTAGAGAAGGACTCCACAAATATGGAATTGAAGAAAGAGAAACATGTAAGTAGATAGAAAACTTCCATCCCAGAATTACTGGTCCTCTACCATTCTCCTCATATGGATCCACACAAAGTGTGATAGTTCTCCAGAGGCAGTGCTTCAGGTCTCTCCCTTTAAAGATATAGCCTACAGAGGAACTCACAGGAGTGAGTTAAAACCTAACACATACTCAAGCACAGGGACCCAAGTCCACAGAGAAAGAGAAGAAGAAAAACTGCTGAGAAGTGCTGTATAAAATAGGTGTCCCCTGCATGGGGGAAAAGAGAAAACCTGCAGCTGAACAGTGGTGGCCAAGTACGCTCACGCATCCAATCCAGTTACTGTCAGTAGGATTCCCTAAACTCAAAAGCACTTTTCTAGAGAGACCCACCTTTCTAGATTAACCCCATTTGGCTCCCTGGGGTGGGATAACCTAATGGGGAATAAAGAGGAAGCAAAAGAGCCCATAGACAAATAAAAAGAGAGATAAAGTGAACTGCTGTAAGACTGTAGGCTTTCAAACTAAAACATGTAAGGAAAATGAAGCACTGAATGAGGGAAAGATTTTAAACAAATCATGGGAGCTGGGGAGAAAATTCTGCACATGTACAAATAGAACAGATCAAGATTCCTAGATGGGGCCCGGCTAGATAGTTCAGTGGATAAAGAGCTCGCCGGTGTACCACATGGGAGGCCCCGGGTTCGGTTCCCGGGGACCTCTCCGAGCGGGCAGACGGCCTTGAGAAAGGCAAGCCGCCCTGGGCGGGGCAGAGCCGCCGTGGGCAAGGCAAAAAGCCACCACGGGCAGGGCAAAGCCCCCACGGGCATGGCAAAGTCACCCGTGAAAAAGCGGAGCTGCGCCTGCGAACTGCGGAAGCCGAGCAGCCCGCAAAAAAAAAACATGGAGGACTGCTGCCCGGAAAACATGGAGCGGAGCCGCCCATGGGAATGGAGCCACCCTCGAACGGAATGAACCACCCCCGTGGAGGGCCAACTCGGCGCGTCGCCGCGGGGACGGGGGAGACAAG
>PVKH010020160.1:0-14652 GCA_004027955.1 Chaetophractus vellerosus | reverse complement strand
TGTAATAAAATAAATAAATCTTTAAAAAAAAAAAATCCTGTTTTTAAACTATGGACCACATACAATGAGTAAACTCACAGAGGTAAACTCTAGAGTATAGGTTATTAGGAGATAGGATGTGGGTTGAGAATGGGAGCTGATGCTTAATGTATGTAGAATTTTAATAAGGCTTATTGTAAAAGCATGGAAATGAATAGTGTTGATGGTAATACATTATAGTGAGTAAAACTAACTGCTGATTTATAAATGCGATTGTGGCTGAAAGGGGTAGTCTAGGGACATAGATGTCAATAAAAAGAAAGCTGGAGGAGAATATTGGGCTTGGTGCTGGATGAGGATTGTGGATAATAGTACAAATACAAAAATGTTCTTCTATGAACTAGAGCAAATGTTGATAGCCTGTTTGTAAAATTCATACGGAAATGCAATGACCAAGAATAGCCAAAATGCAGTACCTCGAGGTCTATATAGAACTGCCATATGATCTAGCCATCTTGTTACTAGGAATATAGTCACAAGAATCGAAAGCATGCAAATTGACATTTGCACATGGATGTTCATAGCACATTATTCATAATTGCTAAAGTATGGAACCAGCTCAAGTATCCATCAACGGATGAATGGATAAACAGAATATGGAATACTATTCAGCTGAGAGAAGAAATGAAATTAGGATGCATATGACAACATGGATGAACCTTGAGACTATTATGTTGACTGAATTAAGTCAGACAAAAAAGGACAAATATTGTATGGTCACACTAATATGAACTAAATATGATGAGTAAACTCATGGAGGCAAACTCTAGAGTATAGCTTGCTAGGAAATAGAGTGTGTGTTAAGAATGGGAGATGATGCTTAATGTACATAGAATTTTTAATAAGTTTTATTGTAAAAGTGTGGAAATGAATAGAGTTGATGTTAATACATTGTACTGAGTATAACTAATACTGTTTATTTATAAATGTGATTGTGGCTGAAAGGACTTGTCTGTGGATGTAACAATTCAATTCAAAGGAAGCTAGAGAATAATCTAGGGAATGTATGACATAGTGATTTTGGTGGTAGATGAAGATTGTGGTTAATAGTATAAATGCAAGAATGTTCTTCCTTTGCAAAGTGTTAAGTATATGATGATACATGGGAAAATTACAACTACTATAACTTATGGATGATAGTTAACAGTAATATTGCAATATTTTTGCAGCAATGGCAAAGAAGATATATCAATTCTCAGGCACAACAATTAGGGGGTATAAGGGGGATGGGATTTTTCCTTTTGGAGTAATGAAAACGTTCTAAAATTGACTAAGGTAATAACAGCACAACTCTGTGATGAATATGAAAGCCACTGAGTGCACACTTTGAATGGATTGTACAAAGCATGGGACTGTATAACACAGGGAATCCTGTGGTGCAAGATGGACTGTGGTTTAAAAGAATAAATATGAGAATATTCTCTCATGAAATATATCAACTATATAATACTAATACAGGGTGTTAATAATTGGGTTGGTTGAGGGAAAATACACCAAATGTAAGATATGGGCTATAGTTAGTAGCAATATATATATTTTTAGTAGTAATATTTTGATGTTACTTATGATGATTAGGCTAATGTGTCAACTCTGCCAGGTAATGGTGTCCAGTTGTTTGGTTAAGTAAGCACTGGGCTAATTGTAATACAAGGGCATTTCATTGCTTTTAGTCATCAGTGAGTTGATTGATTGCATAGATAGCTGGTTACATCTACAATCAACTGAGGAGATTGTTGTCAGCAATGAGTGATGACTCATCTAATTAGTTGAAGGCCTTAAAAGGGGACGTGATTTCAGCATTCAGAGAGAGAATTTCCATCTCTACTTTGGACAGCCAGCATCTCCGGGAACTCATCAAGGACCTTCATTGGAGGCCCTGGCTTGCAGCTTGCCCCACAGAATTTGGACTTATGCATCTCCACAGTCGTGTGAGACAATTTTATAGGATCTCATACTATTAATAGATATCTCCTGTTGGTTCTGGTTCCCTAGAGAACTCTGACTAATACAATGCTCTTTTATAGTTTGTAACAAATGTTTCACAACAGTGCAAAGTGTTGGTGGTGGGGTCATGTATGGTAGCCCTGTATGATGATATGCATGTTTGTTTTGTAAGTTCATAACTTTACTATACACTTATTGTTTATGTATGTATGTGAATGAATGATATATTTCAATAAAATTTTTAAAATTCCTGTCCAGGTACATTTATCTAATGAAATCCTAAAAACAAACTCAATTGTATCTTGTACTCTGAAAGATGAATAAATAAGCACAAATTGGTTAAATGACATGACCTAGGTCTCTTTGTTAATGAAGAAAATGGAAAAAAAACCCTTGATATTTGTATTTCATAAAACTCAATCTCATATTCCTTTTTTTAACCTTTAAGATTGATATAGTACCTTCTTTGTGTTTTTATTTTTCCTATTTACCATCATATTCTTAACACCTTGTAATAAAGAAACATTCTTATATTTGTACTATTAATCACAATCCTCATCTACCTCCAAAATCACTATATTATACAGTCCCTAGATAATCCTCTAGCTGTGTTTCAATTAACTTTAACTTCCCTAGATTACCCCTTTCAGCCACAATCACATTTATAAATCAGCAGTGTTAGTTATACTCATTATGATGTGTTGCCATCAACTCAATTCATTTCCACATATTTACAATCAACCTTATTAAACATTCTATACATTCAGCTCATAATTTTATTTACTGCCACATAATTTTATTTTAAAATTCAAATGGATTACCATGTTTCATTGTGATTTTTCTGTTTACATGTCTGAGTGGAATATGAGGGGAAGGACCTTAGCGATATACATTTGATTTCTAGCACAGTGCCTGGTACATGATATGAACTAATGTTTTGAATAAAGGAATTTTTTTTAAAGATTTATTTTATTTATTTATTTCTCCCCACCCCCTCGTTGTTTGCACTTGTGGTGCCTTTAGGAGTCCCCAAGAACTGAATCTGGGACCTGCAATGCAGGAGGGAGGTGCCTAATCACTTGAGCCACCTCCATTCCCTGCTTTGCTGTGTCTCTCATTATGTTTTTCTTCTTGGTCATCTTGCGCCAGCTTGCAGTGCCTGCTAGTCAACGTCAGCTCGCTGTATTCTTTAGGAGACACCATGAACCTGAACCATGGACCTCCCATGTGGTAGGTGGGATTTAGTCACCTGAGCTACACTCCCTTCCCAGGAATGGGTTTTAAATATACAAACATGCATCTAAATTTACAATAATACCCAATTACATGTATATTTATATATGTTCCATAATATTCATCCATATTACATATTCATATACATTACATATACTTCCATATAGTTCACCAATATATTCAAAATAATAGTCAATGAGTTCAAATATATTTTGAATACCCCATGTTACAATATCCATTTTAGCATAGTATTATTTTGTAATACTCGGTTAGAGTTTATACCTATATTGCTAGGTACCTAGCCAGGAGAGAGAAACTATTGTTAAAATGTTATTCACCACACAGTAATTCCCAGATGGAGGAAAATGCATAATAGAAAAATTTGGAGATTGGAGTCAAGCAAACAAATCTGCATTTGCATTGTTTGGCACTACCTCAGTGACTTCGGCTGTTCTTTTCTCAACTTGAATTTTCTGTGATGTGGAGATACTTAATATTATGGTTAGTAATTGGTTTAAGGACTGGAGGTAATGTATGTTAATGGACTTGGCACTTAGTCGGCCTTTGATGAATACAAGTAAACTAGATCTTTAAGCAGTCACTTCACCTCTTTAGATTTACTTGCTCAGCCGTAAACTAAGTATAAGAGTGTAATTCTTCTAACATTATGAGTCTTTGCCAGTCAGGGAAACCTACACTGAATTCAACTCAGGCAATTCGGAGAGTCTGGACAAAACGATGAAGACGCAAAATCATTCATTCCGGAGGATTGCTAAACCCTCAGGAAGCGCTGGGAGGACCTCCATATCCCAGCATTCCCCGCGCCGCTCCCGTAGCTCTTCCCCGACGTCTCTATGGTAGCGCCGACCTCGGAGGCGGTTGTGGTGGTGGCGGCTGCGAGCAGGAAGAGTTAGGGTTCCTTTTTACCTTCTGGCCTGTTTTTGGGTGCAGAGGGTCGCGATGTCAGAGAAAAAACAACCGGTAGACTTGGGTCTCCTGGAGGAGGACGACGAGTTCGAGGAGTTCCCTGCCGAAGGTAACCGGCTGGCCCTCCGGCCTCTGATCTTCGCGGACGGTGACTCAGGCCGCCGAGTGAAGGCGGCGCGTGCGCTCGGGCCCGGCTCGGGGTCCCGCGTGGGAAGTCTGGAGCTCCTCTGCCGGGTCTTACGGGCCGGGACGCGCGACTCTCCACGTCCCCTGTTTCGGGGCCAGTAGTCACGGTGGGACTCGCCGGAGAGGCCAAATGGCTTCAGCTTCCTCATTAGGAGGAGCCTTGGTGACCCTGGTCTCCCAGCACTGTACCCGACATGGTCCCTTTACTGTTCATGTCTACATAACCTCCTTTCTTTTTCTTTTCTTTTGGTTTAGCATCTTTCCGTTGCCTTTAGCTTTTCCAAAATTAAATTGTTGTTCCTGGTTGTGCTAGGATGTTGAAAGTGAAGCCTGTTAAGTAGGATGAGAGAATCATGGCTGGGTCATTTAGTTTCGAACTAACTTAAGTTTAAGGCAAAACCCTAGAACTTACACATTTCTATTACTTTGTGGCTACCAAGAGGATCCTTAGCTTTCTCCTTGCAATTAATAACACCTAGCTAACATTTATAATCGTAAATTGTAACTAACACTTATTGAATGATTACTATGTTGCTAGGCACCTGGGAACTAATTTTAACATTTTTTCAGATAAAGAAATGAAGTTTGGGATGGTTGAGAAACTTGCCCAGTGCCATCCAACTGACTAGAAATGATGGAACTGAAATTAACTATTGGGTAGCTTTTCTGAAGATGGTTGGTAGGAAGAGGAGTGTGGTTAATGGTATACACATCTTTCCATTAAGTAATTACAGCTTTACTAAAATTGTCCTACCCCATCATGCTCCTACTGTGCATAAAAGCACATAGCTGGGGCATTTCTTCTGTTTACTTATAGTGTGCTCTATTATTTTATTTAGTGGAAGAGAGCATTACTATGAACACTACAGGAATTCATACTAACCCTAAGCACATTTCTTTTTGAATTCTGGAATTCATTATCGTGAGCATTGGTTTATTGTTTTGTTTTGTTTTGTTTTCATAGTGGATTTATCCCATCAGGTTTTTTAAAATTCCCTTTGAAGTTGATTGATAATCCTCAAATATTGGGCTACGTGGTAGAAAAATGGCTTACTAAGAGCAGGATCCACTGCTTACTCAAACGTAATCTACATTTGATTTGTTTTGGCAACTTTTATTTCATCAGCTTTTACTGTATGCAGTTTGTCCTTTTTCTAAGTTTTATGTTTTCAGCAGCAAATTCTTACTAGTTGGTAGTTAAATAGTAAAAGGCTCATTTAAAGTTAAAAGGAAAAGCAAAGAAACAAAATATTTCCTCTAAAGACAGAGGCCTCTCCAAACAGACCAGTTTGTCAGTGTTGCGTAACTTACCATTTATTTATCACCTATAATTTGTTTCCATTTTGAAGTAGAACCTAATTCATTCAGGAAACTTCATTTTAGTATGAGATACTACAATGCATGAGTAACCATAATGTCTTTCATTTATATTTCTGTATTTTTTCTTTGGTTTATAATTCAGACAGGTTTTCCCACCATGCTAATTTGAATTAGTGAGATTTTGCTGGATACAAAAACAGCTGGCTGGGTGAAACCACTAAATCAGGGGTTCTTAATCAGGGGTCCACAGGACCTCCAAGGGGTCCATGAACTTGAATTGAAAAAAAATCAACTTATTATCTTTATTTTCTCAGACCTCTAACTGAAATCTAGCATTTCCTTCACTTATGAATGTAGGCAATAAATAAATTACAGTAGTATTCATTTCATCTGACTGGCAAAGGGGTCCTTGGGACAAAAAAGGTTAAGAACCCCTCCCCTAAATATTTATTAATGAAAACTGCTCTGATAAATAACAAAATGAACAAATAACTTGGAAAAGTGTAATCAAAGAATCATTTCTCTTTTGAAACTGTATATTTCTTGAATATTTTGGCCTAGTCATGGCTTAGGGTCTCCCTAAACCAAGTTTGATCCATGGACCAGCAGCCTGGGCATTACCTGGGAGCTTGTTAGAAATGCAGCATCTTGAGCTCTCCCTAGACCTGTTGAATCAGGCTGGACTAAGACTCCCAAGAGACTTGTGTACATATTAAAGTTGAGAAGCCCTGCTTTTTAAAACATGAATCTTTCAGTATTTTGAATTTTCAGTTCAATTATTAATGCCTTGAATCACTTTCAACTGCTTTCCTCCTTTGGGAATTTTTTTGTGATTGTCTTTCTGGTAAATTTGTCATTAATGAACTCCATAACAGATACAAAATTAAATTATTGTTGTTAAGCCAGCCTCTAACCATCTGAATACCTCTGACCTATACCAGATCTCACTTTCAAGGCCCTGATGAGTCTCAGTTTCTCCAGAAAATGGAAGATGTCCACTGTCTAGGGCAGCTTGCTGAATAGAGCCTGCCACATGAAAGTTGTTACTAGTTATTAATGAAATTATATGATCCTGATTTGACCAATGAATTGTCCATCTTTTGGGAGTGTTGTCCCTCCGTCTCATCCCAGATAAGTACCTGTTTGGTGGGATGTTAATTTAGTCATTTAAAGAAAAGAGAACTTTTATTTTATAAAGGAAACCAATATAATGTGTTTTAATGGAGGCCTCATTGTTTCTTCTGAATGATGACTCCTGAATATTTCTTCATTGCGAGGTGTAACATCTGGGGTGATTTTCTGATGGTACAAAGGAACAAATGCTTTTTTTAATGTTATTTATTCTGTGGATCTGTGTTATATTAGCAATTCCTCATGATTCTAATCGATGGGTGTGTAACCTACTGTTCATTAAGCATGAACTATAAAGAAATCATGTTTAAAATCTTTGTGAATTGCATTATACAACTTCTTGACTATTTAAAACTGATGGAGAATATTTCATTAGGAAGACATTGAAGTCCTGGGCATGATTGATTATAATTTTGGAGGCTTTGACATGGTTAGAGTTTTAGAACTGGAAAATATCTTAACGCCTAGAGAAGGTAGAACTTGTCCAAGACCATGTAGTTAGGTATGTAGTAGTAGAGTGGTGTCTACAACTGAAGTACTTTACAATTTATTTGAAATGTCAAACAATATTTCATATCAGACAGATATTGAAAGATTTTTAAAAAATTCATTAATTTCCTTTCTCTGACAGAAGTGGATGAAAATAAAAGTGGAAAGAGAATGAGCAGTCCTTTAGATACTCTTATTCTTTTCCTTTGTCAGAATTTGAGAAGTGCTCCCCCCATCCCTCAGGGAAAAGTTTCTTTAAAATATTTAAAGTAAAATTGAGTTTGCCTTCAGAAGTAATGGTATTTACAGGAGAATGTTATTATATATATGTATCCTGAGTTGTATTTAATTGTCATGTCTCTTTAGCCTTCTTCAATCTAGAGCAGTTGCTTAGTGTGTCTTTTTGTATTGACACTTTTGAAGGTCACAGGCCAATTATTTTGTAGAATGTCCCTTAATTTGGGCTTGTCTCATGTTTCCACATGATTAGATTCAGGCTCTGCATCCTGGCAGGAATATCACAATTGTGATACCGTGTTCTTCTCTGACTCATCTGCTGGAACATGATTCTTATTTGTTTTATTATTGATAGAGTTCACTTTGTTTGCTTTATTAAGGTTGTGTCTTATCAGACTTCTCCATTGTGAAGTTATTTTCTCTTTGTAATAAGTCTTTTGTGGGGAGGGACTTTGAAACTATGTTAATACAGTAGTCTGTTCATTAACAAACGTTCAATTTATTTGTATCAGTATGAACTCATGGATTCTCATTTATTAATGGGTTAGAATTTGTTACTTTTATTTATTTTGATCCTCATTTTGTTCCATATTTGAATATGGGGCAACTCTTCAAGCTGCCTTCTGTGTCTTTTTGTCATGTCCCCATAATTCTTTGAGCATTTTCAAGCATTCTGGCCAAAAAGCATGTTCAAGCTAATGTTGTACTTTCTCTGCTTCAGCCCTGGGACCAATCATTTCTCCAAAGTGGACTCCTAGTGGAGAATGCTATTTAGAAGGCAAGAGCTTGACTTCAGTTGTGCTCATTGCTCTTGAGATATCCTTGCTCCCAGGCCCGATTTTTGTAAGGAACTAGGGGATATATGAAAGGTGTGTGTGTGTGTATGTGTATATCTATATCTGTATCTATCTATAGATATTCAAAACCACGAGTTCACACAAATAACTAATTGTAGTCCAATTCCACAGAGTTCATGCTAGATTTTACGTTTCCATATTTCTTACTCTCTGCTCCAACAGTGAGAAACCTGGCTTTCATTATTCTTGATATTTTGCCTGTTTGGTCATTCCTGTGTAAGTAACCAATCTGCTGTTGTTACCCCTCCTTATTCCAACCTGGATGTCTTTCTCATCCTGACCAGGCTCTGATACACCAACTGTGCCAATCTATCCCTCCACAGGAATGCCCTTATCACGCTGCTCAGGCTTTGACAACTAGCCCTGGGACCAGGTGCATTTTAAGGCATATTCTCAGATTGCCTTTGAGAAAGGTTATACCAGTTGATAATCCCATCTACGGTTCACCTTTTCCCTTGTAATCTTGCCTACCCTACATATTAAAGAAAAAATGATAGTTTTATTTTTTATATAACTTACAGTATAAAATCAATTTTATGTTTTATCCATTTGGTATAGCATTACCCATGAGCTCTGTGCACTTTTCTTGTCAGTACTCAGTTTAACTGCACTTATTTGAGAATTTTGTTTTTAAGATTATTTATTTATAATGGCTTAGTCATAAATGCAAGAAAGTCTCAATTGATAATATTTTTACAAATTACTTTAATCATTTGTAAAATTGTTGACTCTTTATTGGAGGCAGTAGAGTTAATATTTCACAGTCATGATAAAAGCAGTTGGTTAATTTTCATGTATGTCCAGATAAAATATTTCATTGAAAACAAGGGCGGGGCTGGCTGTATAACCCAGTGGATAGGGCGCCGGTATACCACATGGGAGGCCCTGGGTTCGGTTCCTGGGGACCTCTCTGAGCGGGCAGACTGCTTGAGAAGGCAAAGCCGCTGAGGACAGGGCAGAGCCGCCATGGGCAGGGCAAAAAGCCACCACGGGCAGGGCAAAAGCCACCACAGGCAACGCTGCCACGCTCGCCCGCAAACGGATCAAGAAGCCACCCGGGGATTGGAAGCAGACCCGCCCACAAGCGAGGCAGAGCTGCGCGTGCGTGGTGACCTGGCTCGGCACATCGCTGCAGAGGGGGGAGACAGAGCAGACACCGAAGAATGCAGAGAAATGAACACAGCAAGAGCAAACAGAAAGGGGGGAGGGGGGGATATGTAACAACAACAACCAAAAAAAGAAAACAAGGGCAAACTGTTAAGAAAAAAAAAATTGCTTAGCTGTTGACAGGCCTTTCTGCCTCCATGTAAATTTTAAAATACATCCACCCACCTGGGACTCTTGCTGTGACCCCTGGTGAATGCATTTCCTCTCTGTTAACTAGGACCTCTAGACCCAGAGAGCCTGGAGTGTGGGCATGGGAAGCACAACATTTCCCAAGTATATCACTGGGAGTAATGGTAAGCAGAGCTACTCCTCCCCCTCCCCTCCCCCGCTTCCTGTGCTCATTTCTTGGGGACAGAGAACCATATGCTGGCTCCTGATTAAGGGTGTAATACTGCATCCTGGAGGATGCTGCTTGTAGGGTATCACCTCTAAGATGATGCCTGAGCTACATCTTCAAAAGGTGATTTCCGTCCTCTGTTAGGTTAGCAGCTTTTTGTTGTTTTATTATGTGATAGGATCAATGTATCCCATGCTCAGGACCACTGCTACACTTTTACTATAAAGTGAGTCTCTTGGGCCAAGGCAGTGTTGTGTAGAATTCCTTGTTGTTGGATCAGAGATTCTTTAAGCCACCAGGTAATGACGCTGGCTGAGCTGTTTGGGCAAGAAAGGCAAAATCACACCCATATTTGTTGGTTCAAGCTAAGATGAAATTCTGCATTGTGGACTGAGGGTAAGTTGCTGCTGCTGGCAGATTGGGCTTTGAGTGGAAGCAGTAGCTAGATCAGCTGATGAATGGGAGTCCAAGCTGTTGTACTCATGCATAAACTCCTTCCTTAATGCCATGGCCACTTTATTTATTTTGTTTATTTATTGTTTTTTGAGATGGCCAATGACAGAGTGAACTGTTAGCCTTCTTAAACCTGTTTCTTAATTGTGATTTGTGGATAATAATGCTTATTAGAATTATATAAGGATTAAATGATATATTTAAGTGCCTTGCACAAAGTTGGTATTCAGTAAACATTGATCCCCTTTCTTCTCCCCCTTTCCCCCCAACATACTTTGGAGTTTAAATAATGTTTGGTATTAAATTTAGAATTTTTTTTTTTATTATATATCCCCCCCCTTTCTGCTTGTTCTTGCTGTGTTCATTTTTGCATTCTTCTGTGTCTGCTTGTCTCCCCCCATTGCGGCGACCTGCCGAGTCAGCTCACCATGCGGCGGCCTTGCCTGCTCGCAGGCGGCTTGCCCTGCTCGCGGGTGGCTTGCCCTGCCCACGGCAACTTTGCCCTGCCCATGACGGTTTGCCTTCTCAAGGCGGTCTGCCCGCTCGAAGAGGCCCCAGGAACCGAACCCGGGGCCTTCCATGTGGTAAACCGGCGCCCTACCAACTGGGCTACAGCCGGCCCCTCAATTTAGAATTTGATCTATTTCTGGCAACTATTTTATTGGGTAATTTTAATTTTACCTAAAATTAAGCTTGTTGAGTTTGTGGGTTATTTAATATTTGATTTACTTTCTAATATTAAAAACTTATAAATTAAAAAAAGATATTGCCATTTAAATGTTTTGCCAAAAGTACTTTAAGAAACACTGTTGTCAGTCATATAACAATAGCATACATTGTGTAAGAGTGCATATCTATATAAAAGAGATACAAAGAAATTCATCAGAATAACAATAACCCAAATCAAGATACTGGTGCTTGGGAGGGTTTAGTGAGAGTTGTGATATTAAACAGTAAAAACCACTTTGAAAAACTATTTCATTAGCTATTTCATTATTCTATGGAATGAGCAAGTAAAAAGAAATGATTTAAATAGTATTTAATGTTACTACTTGGTGGTTGTTAAAAATTACTTGTTGAAAGATATAACGTGATAAACTGTGAAAACATTGAGGGGGAAATAAAACTAAAGTTTCAAAAACTATATAACTCTTTTCTGGAAGTATTTAAAATTCACCAAATATCTTTTTTCCAATTGTGTTCTGTTGTACAGGTAATGTTTGGTACAAATGGTTCCTTATTCTGGAACATGTTTCACTTCTCATCTCCCCTTCTCACCCCTTAAATTCCTTTGTGGTGATTAGCTCATAATAATTTATTCATTCCATCTGTATTTGTTGAGTGCTTCCTATAAATCTGGCACTGAGAGAAAATTAGCCACTATTTATCAGTATTAAGTGCTTTTGACAACGAGTCTCATTTAGTCTTAACAACAGCCTTTTGAAGTAGGTTTTACACTTGGGGCTCAGCAAAATTAAACAACTTACCTAGTCAACTGGAGGCTGTGCTGAGGTAAATTTGACTCTTCACATAGATATCTGTTTTTAAACTTAGTAAGTAATATAAGAGGAGAAGTATGGATCAATGTTTTCACTCAGCTATTCTTCCGTTACTTTGGAGGTGCTTATCCTGGAAGGTGGGACACTAAGTCCTTCTATCCCCACCTCCAATTAAATCAGAGCAGCTTTGCTTTGGCTCTCATACCTGTTGGGCTTCTGGGTAAGATTTCATTTGAAGAAAGGTTTCCTTTGGGGGAGGGGGAGGGCAGTGGGGAGGAGAGAATGAAATAGTTGATGGTAAAGGGCAACAGCAGTTCAAAAGAAGGAGAAATTATTTCCAATTGTGTACAATGCGAGGTAGCAATATTTAACAGGGCTTTCAAAAGATGGAAATGTGGTAAAGGGGTTTCCAAAAGAAGAGGAAAGGATTATATGCCTGGAGGGGACAATGTGCTTGTGTGGGTTTTTTTTGGCTATGAAATCGTGGTTGCAAATATAGGTAGTTTGGGCCCTGCTCATGGAAACCTTTAAGCCAAATGACCAGTTTGGTTGGACTTCATCCTTAGGTAGATAAAGAGATTTTTTCCCCCTATAACAGTGATAAGTGAGAGTTGTGCTTTAGTCAGTTTAGGAAAAATTAACTCAGTAGAAGTAATTTGTTATGATAAAAAGGAAGAGCATCAGGGAGACCAATTAGAAAATCATTGAAATAGTTCAGATGAGGACCAAGGGCCTGAAATTGGCTGTACTAGGTGTGAAGTAAAGGGGGTGAAGCAAGAGAAACAAGGGAGGTAGAATTGGTGATAGCGTTTTGGCAACTAGTTTGATAAGGAGTGTTGGGAATAAGAAGAAATTGGGGTTTGTGATTTTGCAATTTCATGTCTAGGAAGATAGATGGATGCTGGCATTCAGATTGGGTATCCTTGACTGAGTATTGTGAAGGAGGATCATCACAGAATGAGGAAACCTGATCAGTTTAGGACACGAGAGCTGGGAAAAGGTGAGAACAGTGGCTTTTGAGAATGTTATGGAATTAATGAGAAATAAAAAGCACTAACCCAAAAAGAGAACCAAAGTCAGAATGACTTTGTAGTGGAACCATTCAGCTAGATAGTTTTAAAAAGAATTGTGTTTGATTTTTTTTAAATTTAAATGTAAGTATAACTACAAATGATAATGTAAGTTATTTTGATCCTGTATTTCAGACTCAAAAAACTGAAAGCTTACTTAATGGTCTGGTAGCAAAATCATTTATGACTTGCTTTTGGTTGTTTGCTCTAAAGTTCCTCACTGACATTTTTGGTCCTTGTTGGAGGAAATGTAGTAGTACAATGGCATGATGTCAGGTACTGATTTCTAAGCCATTGAATAGACATTAAATCTATAGGATAATTGGTATGATTGAGTCATGATAATCTACAGAAAATGAAATTTTAGAAAAGTAATTTTAACTTATTTTATACAGCCTAAGCAAGAATACATGTAAATTTATCTCAGGGTGACTAGATTTGGTGTGGCTTCATTATCATACTCATGAGTGTAATGATGCTGTAACTGTTGCTGTGTTCTCATTTATAGTCCAGAATCAGAGTGAGTGAGATTTAAAAACAATTTAGAACTTTTTTTTTTTTTTTTTAAGATTTATTTATTTTTTTATTACATATCTCCCCTTCCCCCCCGTTGCAGCGACGCACCGAGACTTGGTTACTGCGCAGGCGCGGCTTTCCCCGTTTGTGGGCGGCTTCTGCTTCTATTCACGGCCGGCTCTTGCTTCAGTTCGCGGGTGGCTGGATGCGCTCCATTCGCGGGCGACCTGTCCTGCCCATGGCAGCTTTTGTCCTGTCCGTGGCAGCTTTTTGCCCTGCCCACGGCGGCTCTGGCCCGCCCATGGCGGCTTGCCATTCTCAAGGCGTTCTGCCCGCTAGGAGAGGTCCCCGGGAACCGAACCCAGGGCCTCCCATGTGGTATGCCGGCGCCCTGTCCACTGGGCTATCGAGCTGGCCCCCAATTTAGAACTTTTTTGACCCTTCATCTGTTTCTTCTGTTTTTCTCTTCATGTAATGTTCTGCATACAGATGCACGTTTTTATTTGAAGAAACTTTGTTGGAAATCAGTTTGTTTATATTCAGAGTGGCTTTGCTGTTATGGAATGAACAAGAATTTGATGTTCCTGAAAACTGGTATAGAATAGAACATTTGCAACCCTATTTGGTATAAGTGGAATTTCCTGTTTAGTTTTCTCCAAAGTGGTATACTTCATACTTTTAATAGATTTGGGAATATATGTTGGGGAGTGAGGAGAGTAAGTAATTTTAAGAACATTTTCTAAGTTGAAAGGAACCCTTTTTCATACTTAAATGTCTATAGAATGAAGTATGTGGGGTCTTCGATAGCTCAGATTTTTAAAATTTAACACTAGTCACATGTAATTCTCACTGCCAAATGTGAACAAAGCCAAATTTTGGGGGCAGAGACCTAACTAATTTAGAATTGCTAGAAACATATATATTGGGCATCTGCTATTGGTTATTTCCAATTCCCACTTTGTAAAATATGATTTTTTTTTTAACCAGTATACATCTGTAGACCTACACTCTGAAGTAAACACAGCTGTGGCTATTCTAAATGATTATGCAAAATCCTGGCAATGCCTTCAGTGTTGAAGGTAAAGTGTATCCATTATAAGGTCATCCACCTATCGAATCACGTCATTAGACATGAATCTGGTATACTTGTTTGATGTTATTTTGCCATTTTTAAAAAAAAGCTATTTTGGGGCTTGAGGCTTTAAAAATGAATGAGTAAATAAAATTACATGGTTATCAGTATTGTA
>PVKH010020159.1:0-14658 GCA_004027955.1 Chaetophractus vellerosus | reverse complement strand
ACTTATCGCACACTCTATGCCAGGCACAATGTTAGGCATGAGCAGAGAAAGAAAGAGAAAAATATTGACCTCCAAGAACTCACAGCCAGGTGAAACACATCATCACATTGCATTATGATAAATGACATAGCAGTGACAAGTAGAGAATGCTAGGGGAGCATCAAATAGGGGCATCTAACCCAGGATAGGGCATTAAGAAGAATTCATAAAAGTGGAGATATCATCTTAAAGGTAACAGAGTAACCAGGAGATGCAGGGGAGGGCACTCCTGGGAAAGAAAGGAGAAAGTGCAAAGGCATAGAGAGTTTCCTCTGGAGTGGAAGGTGGGACATAATTGAATATAGAGAAGAGAGTAAGAAAAAAATTATAAAAGGTCTTGTTTGCCATATTCAGAAGATTGGAATTTAGCATAAAAATTAAAGGGATCACTTTATTAAAAAAAAAAACAGGATAAAAGGAGATACATATTTTGCAAACCTTAAAGTAATCACATTAGAGATACATTGTTTGTAGGGACTGGACCGAAGTTTTTCTGTTTTTCTTCTGAGATTAAAAAAAAACCTATGAAAAATATTTCTGTGTGGCTTTATCAAAACAGAAATTCTCTTCTTTCATGTTCCTGGCCTTGCTTTACTCCAGGGAAAGGTTGCATGGCTATATTACTAAACTTGACTCTGGTTTACAGTAGCTTTAAATAGCACGCTTTTTTTGTTTCCCAAGGAGGGGGTGGAGGAGAGCAGCAACACTGCAATAGTATTTATGCCACCAATCTGCTCTTTTTAGCTAAGTGCACAGTAGAAACAAAGTAGAAAGCGAAAATGATTGTCAAAGGCCTCTTATATCCCAATACAAACCCTCAATTTTTTTCACTCATAAAGTGGAGCTTATGGTGATGTTAATGCTTGAAAGTATGAGTGGTAAAAGCTATCAAAAACATAACTGAGTTTCTAATACCTAGGGAGTATCAGAAATAGGTAAGAATTAGCGCAGGGTAGGATAGAGCTACCACTTAATTAATGGCTACTATTTTAAAATTCCGGCAGATGTTTGTTTGCCTATGTGGCATCCATTGCTGCTTCTTCTGGAAACAACGTCCAGACTTCCTTGGGGAACCATTCCCCCACTCAACATTTTTTTCCATTTTTTTCCAGGGATGGATCGATAACTCAGTGTAACACTTTCTCTTGGCCACAATTCAGAGATAGTAAAATGGGTGATGGAAAAAATGTTTTCTCTTTTCCACTGGACTTGAAACTGGAAAGATGTTAAGCCTATAGCTGCAGGAACTCATTCCATGAAGAAAGCATTTGGAGAATGAAGCTAACCAAGAAGAAAAGAGGACCAAAAAATGAGAAAATAGAGATTTATGATGACATTGTTCAAGGACTTTGGTCTAGCCATGCCTGAAGCCAACCACTCAACACCTAACTGGGTTTTTCAGTTATGGGAACCAATATATTCCCTTTAACTTAAGCCAGTTTGATTAGGGTTTTTGTCATTTTCAATCAAAAACATCTGCCAAATACATCAGGCATTGTTTTATGCATTTCCTATATAGTATCTAATTTAGTACTTAAAGCACTCCAGCAAGATTTTGCATATATTTATACTTAGCCTAGTTCTATAAGAACATCAAGGTGCTACACTCCCATTTTACAGATTAGGATTAAATGCAGAAAGAGGAAATATTTTATCCAAAGTTACATAGACTGTTGGAAAATAAAATTTTAAGATACCATTTACAATAGCATAACATAAAATACTTAGGAATAATTGAATGAAACTCTGCAATATTTCTGCATTAAAAACTACAAAACTTTGCTGAGAAAAATTAAAGATGATGCAAAAATATAGAGATATGCCATGTTCATGGTTTGGAAAATTCAGTATTGCTAGGATGTCAATTCTCTCCAAAGTGAACTATACATTTGGCACAATCCCAGCGTACTTTTCAATAAATTGATGAGTTAATTCTAAAATGTATATGGAAATGCAAAGGACATAGAATAGGCAAAATAATCCTGAAAAAGAGATGAGGGAAGCTAAAGGATTTATACTACCTGATATCAAGGCTTACTGTAAAGCTACAGTAATCAAGACAGCATGATATGGGCATTAATGATAGACCAATTGATCAATGAAACAGAATAGAGCATCCAGAAATAGACCAACACATACACAGTCAATTGATGTTTTTGTTTTTTGTTTTTTTTTTTAACAAAAGTGCCAATGGAACAACTGGATAAATTTATGGAAAAAATTAATTTCAACCCTTTCCTCATACCATATTTAGAACAAAATGGAATATCTAATACTGTAAAAGTTCTAGAGGAGAACACTGGCAGGTATCATCATAACTTGTGAGTTTGCACAAATTTCTTAGAGAGGACAAAAATCATTGAGCATAAAAAATGATTAAAAAGTTCTGGTCAAAGGACATTAAGAAAATGAAAAGTTAAACCACAATCCTGGAGAAAATATTTATAATACATATATCCGTCAAAGGACTTGAATTAGTATTACTAATCAGTAATAAAAAGACAAATAATCTAATTAAAATGGGCCAAAGACTTAAGTAGATATTTTACAAATGGAGACATATGAATGACCAGTAAGCGCATGAAAAGGTGCTTAACATCACTGGTCATAATGCACATTACAATGCACAATGCATATTAAGCCACAGTGAGATGCAACTTCACACGCTCTAAAATGGCTAAAATTAAAAAGTCTGACAACATTAAATATTGGTGAGGATGTGGGGCTCTCAAATGCTGCTGATGAGAGTGTAAAAGGATATAACCACTTTGGAAAACTGCCTTGCATATTCTTATAAAGTTAAATACACACCTACTCTTAGACCCACCCTTAGGTATTCCACACACAGGTATTTACCCAAGAGAAATAAAACATACGTACACAAACACTACACTTGGACCAGAAAGTTTGAAATGGATTTATTTATAATTAGGCCAAATTGGAACGAAGTCAAATGACTAGCCATAGTTGAATGGATAAACAAATAGTAGAATATTCCTACAATGGAATGCTAATTGCTAAGCAAGAAACAATGTCTACTACTCATATGCCCAATATCATGGATGAATTTTAAAAACAATTTGAGTGAAAGATGCCAGACCCCAAAGAGGATAGTAGTATGATTCTATCTATATAAAGTTCAAGAACAGATTAAATTAACCTATGATGAAAAAATTCAGAACAGCTGTTGGCTGTGTGGAAGCGGATTACCTGGAAAGAGGCATAGGGAATTTTCTGGGATAATGGAATGCACTATATCTTTAATGTAATGTTGGTTACATAGGTATACACATTTGTCAAAACTAATCAAATTGTACCCTTAAATTCTGTGAATTTCAATATGTCTATTTTACCTAAAGTTTTTTTTTCTTTTTAAAGCATAGGCACAGAGAAGGTGGTATAGCCAACCAGCCCCCAAAATCCTTTCAGGCACCACTCTATTACAGCCCAATATGGATCTTTTTACTAATAGTAAAAACCTTGAATAAAATACAATATTCAGAAATTTTTTAAAATGCTCTTTGTTATACAAGATGTGTCCAAAGCAATGAAGGTGGATGGGGAATATCCTTTAAATTACAGTAATCCAATAATGGTTAGTCCAAAATGGAAGCAGCATCCATAAAATGGAAGCACTGTCCAGAGATGCAGTGGGTATCATTAGAAGGTAAAAGCTTATCCTGGCACTGGACTTAATCCAACATAGGTTGGATGATGGCTTGTCAAGAATGCAATGGAGAAATTCAACTTTCAGATAGTGGAAGTGAATGGGAGGAATGGGCCTTGGGCATTAAGATCTTTTAAGTTCAGCTCCTTCTAAATCCTGATACTCTATCATTCCTTGAAGAGTTCTTCTCCAAAAGCTCTTAAACCATAGTCTCACTTTCAGATGGTTCTTTTCTTCCCTGTTCCACAAACCAATGAAGAAACCACAACTCAATCTGCAAGGTATAGGCTGCACAGTTGAATTCATATGAAAAGCTCACAAGGAAAAAGTCACCACTCTTTCCTCGAAACATACTGATGCAAAGCACTCTTTATAAAATATTTTTTTAAATAAAAAGAATGTAATTGCTCATTGAATTGTAATATGAATGCAAATTAACTTACTGTAATTATACTGTGTAATTTTCTACTTTAAAAACTTAGAAAATGGAAGAGACCTGATAAGTAATTTGAACTGTAATTCTTCATTGTGTTCCTTCATTATGCAATGGTTACCATAAGCAATTTGCTCTGTTTTAATGTAAAATGTTTTTATTTCATACCTTTACATCAGCAGGACTTGAATGAGACCATTCAATACATGCAGAGACCCTCTTCTCCCCCACAAGTACATTGTAGAAATAATCAAGATAAAATCAATATAGCACAAGAGAATTTCTGAAAGATTCTTAACATATTTTCATTTTGCAACTTTTAGCACATTAAGTGTCTCTCTTTCTTATGCCCTCAATATGTTTTAAATAACCAGGAATTTTCTATCCAAATAATAGTCAGAAAAAGCAACATTCATGGTTTAATGGCAAGATTCTGACAGAGAAGGAAAGAAAATGGGTTCTAGCTCAGCTTTGCCATTAATTAATTCTATGACCTGCTCCATTTGGGGACTCATTTCCCTTGTCTGTAAATTAAAAGGTTGGGCTAGGTGAATGCCAGCTTCCTTCCTAGGCTTACAGTTGAAGATTGCTCTATAGTCACTCTCTGCTTTGCATTGTTTAAGCAACATGAGTGACAGGAAATGAATTTCATATTTAGAATTAATGACCGTTGGAATGAACTGCAGCCCTTTAGTTCAATCAGTCATTTATTGCCAAAGAATGTCTAACGCAAAGATCATCTATGATGATGCAAATGTAAAAAAATAATAATTACCCGTTTTCATGCTAACAATAATTTGCATGTGTAGTTCATTCAATGTAGATCCTGTTAACTGCAGCACAGAAATACAGAGAGCTGGAGATCTCATTAAGAGGCAGCACTGTGCAGTAGAAAAAGAATATATAAGGCTTGGAATCAGAAGACTTTGGTTTTAGGCCTGGTTTGTTATTTGCTATGACTGTATAACAATATAAGGTGTCAGTAACTTCATCTCTTAGGTGAGATAAATAGTGGGGCCCTCACCTACCTCCCTGGCTTGACATGAGGATTAAACACACATTGAATGGAAAGGCATTTGGTCACCTGTATTTATAAATGTTTCATTTAAGCCTCTCAACAACCTTATGATGTAGGCCCGGTATTATCTCTACTTTCCAGCGAAGAAAACGGAAACTGAGAAGTTAAATTATTTGCCCAAATCACAGCCCATGACACTTGTCTGTCCTGTCTATCCAGGGGTGACAGTTAACAACCCTTCATCATCCGGATTCCCATAAAAACATATATAGTTATTTTTTCTTTTCTCTCCACATATATGTGCTTCTTAGAGAAGGGGAACTATTTTATCTTTATGCAACTGACAGTACTATAAACTTCTATTTCCTCAGCTGTAAAACGGAAATAAAAGTACCTATATTTCTATAGTTCCCTCTTTAAATTCATCCCACCCTCCCTTTCATCGCCACCATCTTGAAAACCCCAATTCCCATCTGGGGAATTATGTGATTTCTCGGAAGCTGACTTCACCCTCAGCCCTGGGTTGGAGTAGATAACCTCAGCTAAGCCAGTCAACGCAGTCCAGCCTCCCAGCCAGAGTGACTGATTAGGAGTTGGCAGAGAACTTAATCTTGTCCAACCAGATTGAATCTCAACACTTCTATGGGAAATACTGAGACAAAAATGCCCTCTTCTTCGCCAGATTTGAATGAGCATGAACGTGAGGAGCATGTAGCCCAGGAAGCAGTAACTCTGTCTCCTACAAGGAATAGGCCTTAGGATAAAGCTGGTCCCAAGGTGGTCAAAGCAGAGAAACAGGAGGTAATCACATCCTTTGTCACATCACTGAGCCACTGGATCAAGTCTTGCCTAAAGCCAGCTTACCTTGTGCTATATAAGCCAAAATATCCCCCTTTTTTTTAAGCCAACATGAGATGAGTTTTTTGTTACTCTCAATCAAAACATGCCATCAACTTGACAAAGAGGTTATAAAGATGTAATGAAGTTTTGAATGAAAAATTGTAAAAGGCCACACAAGTATAAGGTTTAATGATGGTGATTAGGATGACAATGACAATGATGGAAGCAAAGGAGGAGTGCCAAATATGGCACTGGAATTTCCTGCAGATCAGAAGCTTTCTTTAGAAAATAAAATAAAAACATCTAGGTTATTGCCGTATGTTTCCCCCAATAAATCCTACAACCTTCTTGCAGCAGCCTACTTACATGTGCCCCTGAACCAACCACACCACATCTTCTATTTATTTGCCTCCATTCCTTTGTTCATGCCATTACCTTCTCCAGGATTCCTTCTCTATTTCCTGTTTTTTGAAATCCTTCCCAATCTGCAAGATCTAATTTAAATGAAGCTCACCCTCCACCCCCAGTCAGTTTCTCTTCTTTGCTTCCTTTATATGTTGTACCTAGTTATAACCTTGATCTCTGTCATGTGTTGGAACCATTTTTCATGTATCTGGATTCCCCACTGCAGTTGTAATCTCTTAGTATAGATGCTAAGCTCCTGATAATCGGCAAAGAGAAAGTGCTGGATGCAACATCTGCCATTGCACTAACGTTCCAAGTGATTAGGCTGAAGTGATTGTAATTCTACCATTGAAGAGTCATCAATAGAAAGCATATGAAGAGAACCTTATAAAGAGATGGATATGTCTTACAATTAGGAATGTTTAGACCACAGTCTAGCTGAGAGTTGTGAAGAAAGAAAGGAAAGAAGATGACAATGGAAGAAAGAGGAAGGGAGGGAGAGAATGAAGGAAAGGAGAGAATAAAAGGGAGAGAGAGAGTGGAAGAGAAGGATAGAAGGAAGGAGGGAGGGAGGGAGGAAGGAAAGGAAGGAAGGAGAAAGGAAGAAATAAAGGCAAAGAGGTATATGTTTGGGGGAATGATGTTGTCAAAGGATGCTAAATAAAATTCCTCTACAGCTGTGTTTACCTTCTTGTGTCCTAGAGAGATAAGACATGGTCAGAGGGTGCTGTTAGCCATTTTTGTTCTCCAATGGATCTCCTCAAGGAAATTAGAAGTATAAAATCTCTCCTATATGTGTCCCAATTAGCAGTACAATTCTATGTTTATAAAAATAGAATTAAACACAAATAGTGATTAAGAACATCAGATTTGGAGAATGATCCAAGATGGCATCAGAGTAGCTCAGGCAGGGGAGAGCTCTCTTGCAAGATAGGGGCAAAGATATAGAGATTGTCCAAGGGAGCCACTTTGGGGGACCTGCAGACCAGGACAGTGCTGTTCGCATTGTCTAGGAGGGACATGGAAACAGAGAGACAGAGAGACAAAAGGGAAAGGGAAAACCATGAGTTGATGTCCCCACAGCTGGGAATGCTGCCCATCCCCCACTGCAGAGAAGAACAGCCTTGGTAAAGCCTAAGCTGAACAGGCAAAGGAGAGGGGAAAGGACAAATTCCTTCCTGGGAAGAGGGAAGGTGCAACTGAGGGCTGAGTGTGGTTTCTCTTCAGCAAAAGTAAACATCATAAACTGAAGGACTCATTTCCGTGGAAGGATTTGACAAAGAGCACCATCTGCTAGCCATCCAGGAAAGTGAAAGTAAACAGGCTTGTCTCTCCCTTTCTTTCCCAGGCACCATAAATCTGCCCCATTAGCGGCTCCCTGTCCTTGTGTTTGATAACTTAAACAGGGCAATCTTAAAACTTTAGAAAAAAATAAACCAAAAATCAAAGAACAGCTGTGAAATAAAACCACTAGGCAAGAGAGAAACTGAACAACAGAGAAAAATCACCAACACAATCAGATGCAAAGATATCAACAAAAGATAAGCCATACTAAGAAACAGAAAGATATAGCCCAGTCAGAGGAACAAATCAAGAATCCAGATGAGACACAGGATTTAAGAAAACTAATTAATGATGTTCACACAAAATTCCTTAATCAATTTAAGGAGCTGAGGGAAAATATGACTAAAAAGATAAAGGATATTAAGATGACACTGTGTGAGCATAAAGAGCAATTTGAAAAAGGTAACAGAAAAAAAAGTAACAGAGCTTATGGGAATGAAAGACATAATAGATGAGCTTTAAAATGCATTAAAGACATATACTAGCAGATTTGAATTAGGTGAGGACAGAATTAGTGAATTAGAAGACAGAGCATCTGAACTTGAAAATAGAGAAGAAAGAAAGAGAAAAGAATGGAAAAACTTGAACAATGTCTCAGGGAATTGAATGACAACATGAAACACACAAACATACGTATAATAAGTGTCCCAGAAGAAGAAGAGAATAGAAAAGGGATAGAAAGAATATTAGAGGAAATATTGACTGAAAATTTTCCAACCCTTATGAAATACATGAATATCAATATTCAAGAAGGACAGTGTACCCCTAACAGAATAAATCCAAATAGACCTACTCTGAGACATCTATTATTCATAATGTCAAAAGCCAGAGAAAAGCGAATTTGGAAAGCAACAAGAGAAAAGCAATGTATTTATTACTTAAAAGAGAGCCACAATAAGGCTAAGTGCTGACCTCTCATCGAAACCATGGAGGCAAGAAGGCAGTGGTGTGATATATTTAAATTACTGAAAACTGTCAGCCAAGAAGTCTTTATCTGGCAAAGCTATCCTTCAGAAATGAAGGCAAGTTTAAAGTTTTCACAGTCAAACAAAAAACTGAGAGTTTGTTACTATGAGACTGGATCTACAATATTATTAAATATTACAGAGTGTGTTAAAACCTGAAAGGAAAAGACAAGGGCAAGAGGCCTGGAGAAGAGTGTAGAAATGAAGAATATAAGTAAGAGAAACGGAAAGGGTTGAAAGACAATAGTAAGATAAGATAACAGAAATTCAAGGGATAAAATGAACAAAGTAAGTAATGCCTTTACAGTAGTAACACTGAATATTAATAGATTGAACTCCCCAATTAAAAGACATAGACTGATAGAATGGATAAAAAAAATCACGAGACATCCATTTGTTGTCTACAAGAAACTCATCTTAGATTCAAAGATACAATCAGAGTGAAAGTGAAAGTTTGGAAAAAGATATTCCATGCAAATAATAATCAAAAAAGAGCTGGAACAGCAATAATAATATGGGATAAAGTAGATTTTAAATGCAAAACTGTTATGAGATGAAAAAGGTTACTAAATATTCATAAAAGGGACAATTCACTAAGAAGAAATAACAATAGTAAATATTTATGCACTTAACACAAGTGCCCCCAAATACATGAGACACACACTGGCAAAACTGAAGGGAAAAATGTATGTATCTACAGTAATAGTTGGAGACTTCAAAATATCACTCTCAGCATTAGATACAACATCTGGACAGAGGATAAATAAGAAAACTAAGAGCTTGAATAAAATGATAAATGAACTAGACCTAAAAGACATTTATAGAGGATTACACCCAAAAATAACAGGATACACATTCTTCTCAAGTGCTCATAGATCTTTCTCCAGGATAGACCATATGCTGGGACATAAGTCAGATCTCAATACATTTAAAAACATTGAAATTATACAAAGCACTTCCTCTAATAATAATGGAATAAAGTTGGAAATTAATAACAGGTGGAAAAAGGGAAAATTTACAAATATATGGAGATTAAACAATACACTCTTAGATAATCAGTGGGACAAAGAAGAAATTACAAAAGAACTCAGTAAATGCCTCAAGCTGAATGAAAATAAGAACACAACATATCAAACCTTCTGGGATACAGCAAAGGCATTGGTGAGAGGGAAATTTATATCCCTGAATGCTTGTATTAAAAAAGGAAGAAAGAGATCAAATCAAAGACCTAACTGCACAGCTGAAGGAACTAGAAAAAGAACAGTAAACCAATCCCTAAGCAAGCAGAAAGAAAGAAATAATAAAGATTAGTGCAGAAATAAATGAAATGGAGAATTTTTAAAAAGAGAGAAAATCAACATAATTAAAAGTTAGTTCTTCGAGAAGATCAACAAAATAGATAAACCCTTAGCAAGATTAACAAAGAAAAAAGAGAGATGATGCAAATAAATAAAATCAGAAATGAGAAGAGGGACCTTACCATTGACCCAGAAGAAATAAAAGAGATCATAAGAGGATAGTATGTACAACCATATGCCAACATCTAGACAACATTGGCGAAATGGAAAAATTACTAGAAACTCATGAACAAACCACACTGACATGGATGAAATAGAAAATCTCAACAAACCAATCACAACTAAAGAAATTGAAACCTCCCCAATATGAAAAGTCCAGGACGAAATGGCTTCACAGGTGAATTCTACAAATCATTTAAAGAAAATCTAATAGCAATCTTATTCAAACTCTTCCAAAACACTAAATAGGAAGGAATGCTACCAAATTCATTATATTATGAAACTAATTTCACCCTAAAACCAAAGCCAAACAAAGATATTATGAAAAAATAAAACTACAGACCAATTTCTCTAATGAGTATCGATGCAAAAATCCTCAACAAAAAATCTTGCTAACTGAATCCAAAAACACATTAAACAATTATACATCATGATATAGTGGACTTTATACCAGGTATGAAAGGGTTGTTCAACATAAGAAAATCAATTAGTGTAATACACCATATTAAAAAGTTAAAGAAGAAAAATCACATGATCATCTCAATAGATATAGAAAGGGCATTTCATTAAATCCAGCACCCTTTATTGATAAAAGTACCAGGAAAACTGGGAATAGAAGGAAACATCCTCAAGTGATAAAGGGCATATATGAAAAGTCCATAGCTAACATCATACTCAATGGTCAAAGACTGAAAGCTTTCCCTCTTAAATAGGAACCAAGACAAGGATGTCTACTTTCTCCACAGTTATTCAACATTGTACTAGAAGTTCTAGCAAGAGCAATTAGGCAAGAAAAAGAAACAAAAGGCAACCAAATAGGAAAAGAAGTAAAACTTTCACTATTCACTGATGATATGATCCCATGCATAGAAAATCCCAAAAAAGCCACAATAAAACTGTTAGAACTTATAGATGATTTCAGCAAAGTGGTGGAATACAAGATAGATATGCAAAAATCATCAGCATTTCTATACACTATCAATGAGCAATCTGAGGAGGAATTCAGAAAAAAATATTCCATTTACAATAGTATTTAAAGGAGTCAAGTATTTAAGAATAAACTTAACCAACAGCATAAAAGACCTTTTACTCAAGAAACTATAAAGCATTGCTAAAAGAAATTAAAGATGATCTAAGTAAATGGAATGATATTCTGTGTTTATGGGTTGGAAGACTAAATATCGTTAAGATGTCAATTCTATCCAAACTGATCTACAGATTTAATGCAATCCAAATAAAAATTCTAATAGTCTTCTTTGTAAAATTGAAAAAGCCAATTATCAAATTTATTTGGAAGGGCAAGTGTCCCTAAATAGCAATATGTGTGTGTATATATATATATATATATATATATATATACACACACACAAAATTGGAGAACTCTTACTTTCTGACTGTAAATCATATTATCTAACCACAGGGGCAAAACAGCATAGTATTAGTATAAAGATAGACAAATTGACCAATGGAATCAAATTGAGAGTTCAGAAATAGACCCTTGCATCTACGGTCAAGTGATTTTTGGCAAGGCTGCCATACCCACTCAGCTGGGTCAGAGTAGCCTATCCAACAAATGGTGCTGGGAAAACTGGATATCTAGATATAAAAGAAAGAAAGAGGTCCCTATCTTACACCTTATACAAAAATTAATTCAAACTGGGTCAAGGACCTAAATATTAAAACTAGAACCATAAAATTCCTAGAAGAAAATATAGGGAAACATGTTCAAGATTTTGTGGTAGGTGGTAGTTTCTTGGACCCAATGCATGAGCAACAAAAGAAAAAATACACAAATGGGACTGCCTCAAAATCAAACACTTTGTATTTCAAATGACTTTGTTAAGAAGGCGAAAAGGCAGCCAACTCGATGGGAAAAAAATCTTCAGAAACCACATATCTGACAAGGAGTTAGTTTCTATGTTATATAAAGAGATCAGCCTCACTGATAGGAACTAAATAGAATGAGTAGAGTGATGGAGTTGGACTATGGAGTATAGGTTTGTCGGAGATAGAAGGTGGCTTGAGAAGGGGGAGCTGATACTAGATGTACATGGTATGTTTAATGAGGTCAGTCGTAAGTATGTGGTGATGGATGGAGCTAATGGTAGCACATTATAAGGAGTATAACACTATTTATGGATGTGATTGTGGCTGAAACAAGTAGTCTAGGGAGGTTAATGTTAGGTGGAGGACAACTCGAACATAATTATAGGGAATGTGTAACAGTAACTTTGGCAGTGGATGAGGATTGTGGTTAATAGTATAAATACAGGAATGTTCTTCCACTACAAGCTGTTAGGAATATGGCGGTGCATGGGAAAGGTATAGGCTGATCTAATTTATGAACTATAGTGAGAAGTAATATTGTAATATTTCTGTAGCAAAAGCAAAGAAGGCACTGTATTAATGCTAAAGTTCAAAACAAAGGAATATGGGGTTTGGTTTTCTGAGATGTGAAAATGATTAAGCATTTTTTTCTCCCTTGTTCATTTTCTTCTTTAATAAGGAGATCTTGACTATGTCATTTAACTAACCTGGGTTCATCTGTGAAGCCTTCTGAACACTGAAGGAAAACTGAGTTTGTTGTGAGGATTAGATGAGATAAAAGTGCCTGGACAGAACTTTCTTAGGGGTAATATTTTCATAATTTGTTGAGTTTCCTTTTGTATGCTATTTTATTTTTTTGAATTTATTGCTTTTGGAGTAAAGTCTGAATATTAATTTTTTTAAAAGAAGATAAGGTTTGGAGCTAATGGTCGCATTTGTAAACTTAGTTTGGAAACTTCGGGGGTGTGAATTTGGGTAAAATCTTTAACTCTCAGCTGCATTGAATGCTCCTGTAAATTGAGGATAATAATGATAAATGACTCTAGTGTCTATTTTAATTATTAAATGAAATAATATTTGTAAAAGATTATAGCACTATTTGGCATATGCTAAATTTTAATAAATCAGTAGTGGAGATTGCAGTATTATTCATTATTTTGGCCACGGATTTCTCTTTTTGAGTCATTCAGCTGTAACTAGAAAAATAACCCTTGGGGAAACCAGCACCCATTTTCACCCATTTCACTGGCAATACCTCTGTCAATCCTGATATATCTAAAATAATGACCTTAGCCTTGCTAGATAAACACTAAAACATAAGCAGATATTTTATAATTGTGTGGGCTTCTTTCTCCTGCAACCTATAGTCACTAATTTGGGTAGGATGAACCATGTACCCCAAAAAATATATGTTCCTAATCTTAATCCCCATCCCTGTGAGTGTGAACCCCTTGTAAACAAGACCTTTTGAAGATGTTTTTAGTTAAGGGGTGGTGAAGTGAACCAGGGGGGGCCTTGACCGAGGTACCTGGAGGCCTCATAAAGAGGTCCCAGGTGTCACAGAAGCCAGAAAGGAGAGGACATCACCATGTGATGGGAGCAGAGATACAAGGCTTGCCAGTAGCCAGCACCAGGAATGCTACAGTCACCAAGGGGAAAGCATTACCTTGCTGATGTCTTGATTTTGTGAGCTGATAAATTCCTATTGTTAAGCCAACCAATTATGTGGTATTTGTCACAGCAGCCTGGCAAACTAAGACACTGATCATGGGGACATTTGCAAACATTTTCTTGAGTGGCATAGCAGATAGAATCAAGGTTATACCTATCAACATGCTACTCTTACTCTTTTGCATTCTCATGTTTTCTTGAGTGTGAAAGTGAGGGCCTAGGCATAGCTTGCATGCCAGGAGTGTCAATAACCCTGGGTATTATCCAGTGAATGATGCTGTCCCTATGATTGTCACTTGCCACATGTGTCTCTGGGCACTCTTTTGAAAACTGCTAATACAATTTTGAACATTTGAGAGAGAGTGTAGCAGTTTGATATTATTTATGAATTCTAAAAAGAAATCTAGATTATGTTTGTAAACAGATCAGTTCCTCTGGCGTGATAACCCTTTGATTCTACTAGATTCAACTGAGATGTGTGATTAAATTATGTTACGATTAGGGCTCTGATTCAACCACATCATTACAGTGCAACTCAGTGTCGAGTTCCAGCCCCCTTGGGGATAAAACAGACTCTCACACGGAAGTAAACTCACAGAGAAGAACACAGCGGAATAAAGATAGCTCAACAGACCGCAGAGGCCCTGGGGAGAGAGATGAACTTGTTAGCCTACAGCTGCAGCTAAGCTCAGGAAGAAACAAGCTCCAGGGAGAGATACAAGCCCTCCAGCCTACAGATGAGATGGGAAAAAGCTGGGACCATGGAGCCTTAGGAGGGAGAGGAAGGCTGAACACTAGCAGAGACTGGCAGCCATCTTGATCCAACATGTGGCAACAGACTTTTGTGAGAGAAACAACTTATTCTTTTATGGCCTTGTGACTGTAAGCTTCTAACTCAAATAAATGCCCTTTATAAAATCCAATAGACTCCT
>PVKH010020158.1:0-14661 GCA_004027955.1 Chaetophractus vellerosus | reverse complement strand
CCGCCACGGGCAGGGCAGGTCGCCTGCAAATCGAGCACAGCCAGCCACCCGCGAACTGGAGCCGGCCGTGACGGAAGCAGAAGCCGCCCACAAGCGGGGAAAGCCGCGCCTGCGCAGTGACCAAGTCTCGGCGCGTCGCCGCAGCGGGGGGGAAGGGGAGATATGTAATAAAATAAATAAATCTTTAAAAAAAAAAAAATAAAATAAATTTAGTCTCACTTAATTGCTTCAAAAATGTCATCTTGGGTATAAAAGGCACTGGATGTGAAAGTAAGATTAGGTCAGACAGGACAAGTAGTCATAGTGATGGAAGCTATGGAGGATAGATGCAGATGCACTGGGTTTGTATCCCTGCTGTGTCATTTGCTATCTGGGTGACCTCGGGCAGGATATTTATCCTCTTTCTGCCTCAGTTTTCTGATCATTGAGATTGGGACTAGATAATGCTTATCCAGGGTGTTGCTTGAGATGAGATTTTGCTGAGATATAACACAAGTAAAATGGTTAGAAAAAACCCTGGCCGTCAATGTGGGGCTCAGTAGTTTTTAGATATAGTAATTATAATGTCTTCATTTTATATCTTATAAGACTCTATTTTGCCCTTGGTCCATAAGAAAATTCCTTCTCCCTGATGAGGACTTGGGGCTTTAGCTCCAGAAAGAATTACATTATAGAGTCAATAGTAACTTTGAGATTGGGAGAAGGTGTGGTAGTGACTCTATGGGTTTTTCCATCCTAATAATCTTTGAGGATTTTTCCTGTGTTCAATGATGTTTGTTGCTCCTCAGTCCTACACTTGCTACTCTAGGCTCCTTTTGATTCCTGAGGCTAGAAGACTGCCTTTTACATTTCCAGACTTCTTTTCCCCAGCCAGATTTCTGTTAGGCTCTGCTAACGGGAAGTACTAGCAGGAGATTGGGGGCTAGGAGAAAAGGAAAACATGGGGCCTTCAATCAGTGAAGACAATAGAAATAGTGGTAGCATTGGCATTTTAGCTTCAAACATACATGCTCTTTCTTCAAGGCAGAAGTAAATTGCATGAGAAGGTGGGTCAGACTCCTTAGCAACTGCTCTGGTCACTGGTCATAGCATGTACTAAATCATTCAGAAGCAGCTGGCCATATAGAATGATATAATGGACTATTGATGATTCACTTTTGACACCAGTTGGGTGAAAATACCTTGTGAAGTTGGGGTGCTTTCCTGTAATATACGCTATATGCTTTGAACCAGTGAGCACTATTCTGTGCTATTTCCCTAATAGTGAGAATTTACAAACCAAGAATAGAAGAGAGAGTGACTCCTTAACTAATGTACCTAACAACACACCCACAAATATTTGCTTTTCATCCTTTCTCCTGGTTTAGTGGTTTAAGATTTCAATAGGAAATATTTTAGGGATCATGACACGGTTTTCAAGAAAATCAGAGTTAGGACTGCTACCTGGTTATATTGGACTCCTCAGGCCATTGAATGAGGCCACAGAAAAATATAGTCTTGGCAGGAATAAGAAGCTGGAATTCAATGGAACTCAGAAGAGAAAGGAAAAAATGCTGTAATGTGCCTTACCATGTGATGGAAAAGCCAAGGACAAAGGATAGCAAGCAGCCGGCTCTAGAATGCCACAGTCTTCAGGTAGAAAGCACTGACTTGCTTTGATGCCTTGACTTTGGACTACTTCTAACCTCAAAACGATGAGTCAATAAATTCCCTCTTTAAAAAAAAGACCTCTATAAACTCTACAGTAAAAGGATTAAGATCAATCCTCATTCAGTTGGGCACAAGTTAGCTGAAGTAACCTCATTAAAAAGCCTTATTTACAATGGGTTCACACCCACAGGAATGGACTAAGGTTGAGAATATATTTTTCTGGGGTACATAACTCCAAGCCACCACACTTTGGGAGATCACTAATACCTTTTTTCCTAAAATAATGTTTTAGATTCCAAAATATCTTTCTTTACTACCTATGATTTCTTCAGCTATAGTTGCCGTCAAAGATGGATCAAAAAGAGCTAGGCTGATAATGAGTTAAAAGGGCCTCACGTGTCAGCACTGATTCCCTGGTAACAGAGATGCATACTTGGAAGCATTGAAATTTATCAGCCAAGGGGTCTCTCTAATGATAAAATTTAAGATGCTGGGGAAGGTGAGTTACATAAATTATTTCAGTTAGGAAGGATTTAATAGTGGTCTGCAAATCACACTGAAACAAGTAACAGTTTATTATGTCAATGCATAAATTGTGCTTTTGGTCTGTTACCTTGGGAAATTTTAGACATAAAATTCTTGTGGCAAATCCATTTGGGTTGATTTGGAGATTCTGATAGAGACACTGTTTGAATTCACAGAGAAGGAATCTCATTTTCCCCTAGGTAAACAAGTCTTGAGGTAAAGTCATTATAAATTACAGTGTGTCTTATTTACCATCAATACACACCCCCTTAATTAGGTGTTGGCTGGATCAATTGCGAGACAGCACTGGGTCGGGTCAACATTAGAAAAAGAATGATGAAGGGTTGCTTGGCAAGAGGCCAGTTGTAATGAATAAAATTGAAGTGCTTTCTTTCTTACTGCAGAGGCAGGATTCCCAGTTGCACGGCAGATGCCTTGCCTGAGAGTCAGGAGTGTTGGATAGAGCACGGATTTAAGAATTGGCCTAAAATTGTGTGGAAAGCTTGTCAACTCATTAGTAATAAAAACATTTACATTAAAACAATGATATAGCATTTTCCCTGTATATTATTGGCATTTTAAAATAGAATTTTGGACTATAAAGGGACCTTAATTATCAAGTAATCTATCAAGATTCCAACTATAGGAAAGTTAATAATCTCAAGTTTTATGGAAATTAATTTGATTATATACATGAGTCTTTAAAATATTCCCTATTCTTTGACCGAGTAATGCAACCTGTTATTATTTATCTTGAATAAATAATCAGAAGTATTGGTAAAGATTTATGTAAAAGGAGGATTCTTAGAATTTTTTAAAATAATGAAAATTTGGAAATAGCTTGAATGTCTAACCATAAGGAAATGGCGAAATAAATTATGGTGCTTAGAAAGGCAGAATCATTATATGGCTATTAAACCATTTTTATATAAAATTCTTAAGATATAATGTGAGCTAAAAAGGCAAGATAGAATATTGTACCTATAAAAATCTCAATTTTGTTTATATATACACAAATATATTTATAGCAAAATAGAAGAGAATCAAATATACCAAAATGCTGATTTTCTAAGTGTTAGGCTTAGTATCATCTTCCTAAATATCTGTTTCCCCTGAATTTTCTCATAATTATAAGTTGATAATATATTACATTTAAAATCAGAAAACAATCATGTGGTATTTTATTTAAAAGTTTTGTTGGAATTTCCCCCAGGAATTCCTTGTCTAAGTCCACCAGTTCACTTACCCATAATTTTATAAACCTAATATTTATTGAGCGCATTCTAAGTGTCAGAATAATAACACACACATCTCAGGTAGTGATAAATATTATGATAGATGAATGTAAGGTGTAAGGAATGCAGGAATTGAGAGTAATAGGATGGGATGTTATTTTAGGATATAGAAGGCCTTTATTGGGACACTTGAAGGAAATGAAGATGCTGGGGAAGGAACATTCCAAGCATACAGAAGAGTAAGCACAAAGGCCCTTAGGTTGAGAGTGTGTTTGGCATGTTTGAGGTGTTTACGGTAAGGCCACAGTGGCTGGAGAGATAGGAGAAAGTTTAAAATTAAAAAAAGTAGGAAAAGTGGCAGAAATGGAAGCAGAGGCTATAATATATAAGGCCATTTAGACCATAAATAGATTGGAGTTTCCTCTGATTGAGAATGGGAAATCATTGGAAAAGTTTGGAGTAGACAAGGGGTATGATCTGACATGGCTTCAAAAGGCTACTCTAAGTACTATGGGAACATGCATGCATTCTATATGTGCTCTCTATGCACTTTATATGGACTTTAACCACTAAGTGAAATAGGTTTTAGGGGGCATCAAGGTGGAAGAAAGGCCAGTTAGGAGACAACATAATCCAAGGGAAGGATAATGGTAGTTTTAAACTAGGGTGATAACAATGGAAGACGTGAGACATGGTCAGATTCTGGATTTAATTGAAAGTACAGCCAGTTGGCTTTTTTTTTTAGGAGGTACTGGAGATTGAACCTGGGACCTTGTACATGGGAAGCAACCAATGAGCTATACCCACTCCCTCAATTGGATTTTTTGATGGACTGGATGTAAAGCACAAAAGAGTGACGAATCAGGATTGTGTCAAATTTTGGTCTGAAAAACTTGAATAATGGAGTTGTTATTGAGATAGAGAATACTGTGAGAGGAGTGGATTGGGGGTTGAAGAAGGATGGACAGACATTAATTTGAGGTGCCTATTAAATACCCTAGTGGACATATATATATATATGACATAGATACTGTGGACATATATACTAGAAGATAATTGGATGCAAAGATTTAGAATGTATGGGAGAGAATATGACTGGAGATATATGTTTGATCATTACAGTTCTAGAAAGCATTTAAAAGGATGGGACTAGATGAGTAACCTAATTGAGTGTAGATGGAGAAAGGGCCTGAAGACTGGGCCCTATGCTCATGTTAGAAGTTAAGCAGATAAATAGGAACCATCCAAACTGACTGATAATCTGTAGCCAATATGAAACAGTTACCTAGGATTGTGATTCTGAGACTTTAATGAATATACAATACAACTTGTTACAATGGAGATTCTGAGACTTTAAGTACAGTTTCTGCTGGTCCTTGGACCACACTTTGAGTAGCAAGACTCTAGGAGAGAATGGCAGGGTGAATTGACCAGGATAATGTTCTTGTATATACTGGGAGGTTCTATAGTTCAATTTGAAGTTAGTGATAAGAAATTTAAAGTAAGATTAGTCAGTGTTTTAATTTGCTAAACTGCTGAAAGCAGATACCATAAAATGTGTTAGCTTTAACAATGGGAATTTATGCACTTACAAGCTAACAGTTTTGAAGCCCTGAAAATATCCAAATCAAGGTATCATAAAGATGATGAATTCTTCCTGAAGAGGTGATACTGTACTTCTCTTTCACAGGACAAGTCACATGGTGGCATCTGCTGGCCTCTTCCATCTCTTCCAGGGCAAAATAATTGAAGGACTATGCAAGGGAGTGATTATTATGATGGGATATGAGAAAATATAAATGAGTCTGTTACACAGGGGAGCATAAATCCTAAAGTAAGGCCCACTGATAGGGTGCCGAATTCTTGAGCTTGTCTGTCCTTCTTATAGTTTCTCGATGTCTCTAGAGCCCTCAGGAGCCCCACTATTTGAGGCACTGTTTACTGTGGCAGTCAATGAGATCCTGCTGAGATGTGCATAAGTGTAACCTCTGGAATGAACTGCCAACTCAATTTGAAATCTTTTAGCCATAAAAACTCATTTGTATTTACCATTTCCTGCATTTGTTCAAAGTCTTTTTCCAGACCATTGTTAGTTGGCTCTTAGTAATAATCCCTTGGTGCCAGGGAGGCTCATCCCCAGGAGTAATGTCCCACATTGGGGGGAAGGTAGTATTTTTATGCTGTATTTGGCTTAGAGAGAGGTCACATTTGCTCCCTGTCAGAGTTAGACTCATTTATGGTTTCTGTACACATAGTCCTTCTGCCCTTTTACTTTAATCTATAATTAGCACTATACTTGTTAAGTATATGTCCCAGAGGCTTAAATCTTTGTTCTATTCATGTGCCAGTTGAGCCGTGAATCTCAGCAGAGTTGCAACACCTACTGTCTAGTTCGTTGGACTCACCCAGGACAACTAACAAGGTGAGGATGTTGGACAATGCCCATCCCAAGGAACAGAGAGTGTCTGCAACTGCAAGCAAGATAGTGCCATCCATCTGCCCCATGAGATCTAAGCCCCCTCTCACTTAGAAACAGAGTGGTCATCACCATCCCAAAATCCTCAAGATTGGGGAATGAGCAATGGACTAAAGTAGACTTATTTTCATTCTACTATAGACTTATAATTATTCTAGCAATGGAAGAACTTTTATCATTGATATAAAGGCAGTGGCCACCAGAGTTTCTGATGGGAGGGAGAGGGAAGAATAGGTGTAATATGGGGGCATTTTCGGGACATTGGAATTGACCTGCATGATATTGTAATGATGGATACAGGCCATTATATAATTTGTCATGTCCTACAAAATTGTGTGGAACAGAGTGTAAACCATAATGTAAACTATTTCACAGTTAGTGGCAACAATTCAATATGTGTTAATCAATTGTAACATATATAGCACACTAATGAAGGATGTTATTAATGTGGGAAAGTGTGGGAGCGGAAGGGGATGGGGCATATGGGAACCCCCTACACTTTTTATGTGATATTTATGTAATCTAAAGCTTATTTAAAAATAAAAATTAAAAATAAAATGACAAAATTTCAAACAAAAAGGAAAAAAGAAATTTGAGAAAAATAGTTAATGAAATGAAGACATAAGGGAGGAGATTAACAGGTATAAGTAACTGAGGTGGAATGGAGACTAAGCCAACAAACTGAGTGGCCATCTATTGGAAAGATAATCTCCATGGAGGTTAACATCACTTACAATCAGGACAAAAATTGTTGGGGGGAGGGGAGGAGAGAAGATGCTAAAACTTCAAGGAATTAGGGCAATGACGCTAAAGTCCACAGATGGCTACAATAGAGAGATAGGGAGTGGTAGAATGTGGAAGCTGTTTGTGAGGTCACAGATATTTTCCAATTTTCTCTTTCAGGTCATTGTGTAGAAATGCACCCAAGAAGTTAGACCCCGTTCATGTGAATTGCTTTGGACAATTACAGTGAGCGTGAGATATTGCCTCTGGAAGGCCATCTTCAAGAGTCAGTCCATGACTCTTTCCCTCTGCCAGGTTGAAGGACATTTCAAAAGGTACATGTTCTGTCTGCCTAGTCCCTAAATGACGGTGACACAGAGTCAAGTGTTCCACTGAGCAGAGACCAGAAGTGCACATGTTGTAAGACTGAGAAATAATCCATTGTTTTTTTAAGTCCCTAAGATTCTGGGTTGATTGTTACTGTATTGTAATTAAGCCCTGCTTGATTAATATACTTAACTTGATAGTATGAACTTCAAAGAAACTTGGAATTTTGGTGAAGAGAGAATTGTCTAGAAGTATCAAGAAAGGCAAGGACAATAGTATTCTCTCTGTATGAGAAAACAGAGGAACCTCAGTCTTCAGAGGAGATTAAGAAGATAGGGAAAATGGTCAGAGAAGACATTGTGTATTTAGGAGATTTTACTGAGGGCCTGGGGGGGGTTGAAAGTGTTTGTGAAATTGAGTTAGATTAGAAGATATGCAGAACCATTTGGAAAAGTGAATATACTAATAAAGGATATCCTGGAAGACTTGTAGTGATCAAGAATACTGCAGGAGTCAGCAAATTTTTCCTTTAAAGGGAAAGATGGCAAATATTTTCAGCTTTGTGGGCCAAGAGCCAAAATGGAGGTTATTATGTAGGGACTTATATAACCACTTAAAGGGTAAGCAGTTGAAAATATTTTTTGAAAAAAACTATTTCTGGCTCTTAGGCCATACAAAACCAGGAGGTGGGTTGTAGTTTGCTGATCCCTGATTTGGAGCATGATGGGATGAGGTCTGGCCGTGGTTGCCAGGAATGTCAGTATAATCAGTATGTAATTATTGCAGAGCATATTCCTAGAATGACTGTTGCTGCTTCTCCTACAACCTTCAATGTCACCCTCCATTATCACTTTCACTACCATGACCACCACAAACTCTACCAGGCTAACTACCATTCATTCTAGCGTGTCATTCCCAGTACTGCTAAGATTACCTACCATTTCTGAGTATTTGCTCTTTTTTATGCTTTGCTAAGTACTCTAGAATAATTAGCTCCTCTATAGTTCACCATAATTCTCTAAAGCTGGCATTATTATTTTAATTGAAGAATTGAGGACCTTGACTTAGAAAAGCTTAAATCTACCAGTGATGAATGAAGTAGCACAGATGACAACACAAACAGTATTCCTCCTTCTACACAACGTCACACCTAAGAGGATATACCATGTTATACTTTTGTGCTTCCCCCCTTTCTAGAGATATTTGTTTTCATTTCCCTTGTTGAGAAATACTGGTGGGCAAGGAAGGCAAGCTACTTAATTGGCTCCAAATCCTATAAATTCCTGTGGCTATTGATATACTGAGGTTTTCCACTGCCCTGCTTTTTTCTGACCTATGTTACCATCTCCCCCAGATTGGCGACTGTCTTTTTTTAAAGTTTGATTTTACACAGTTCTTGGGAGTTTTAAATATTTAAAATTAAGGGACTTAGTGGGAAAAGAGGACTGATCAAGCAATCATCTGTTTTGCCCATCTGTTTGAAGTTGACTTTCTTTTTCAATAGGAAGAAAAAAAATATTGGAACTAAAACAGAAACACATAGTTTGTTGTAACCAGAAAATGTGTATGAGTTGTGTGACCTGTCTTGGAGAAAAGAAAGCCCAATTGAATAATGTGATCTGAAATCCGTGGAAGAAGAATATTCAAGCTATAAGACTAATCTTCATTTAAATAAGCAAGAAATCAAGGTTTTGTTAATGAGTTAAGTTCTTTAACTTTTATATTTTTCAAGGAGAATAGAATTTGGTATTGAAAAAGAATTTGCCTTAAAGTCTGATATTTTGGCCCCATGTTCTTTTGATTAGCATTTTAAAAGAAAAGACTATACTTGTTACATGGAGGTAGGTGGGTTTACTTTGTTTTGTCTCTTCTTTTTTAAATTACACTTTAACATTTAAAGGGTAAATTCATGTTGTTTGCAAGTCAGTGTAGGATAAATGTTACCTTGCTTCCTCCTCACTTTTGATATTTACAATTTCATCTAGGGCCCGGCTAGATAGCTCAGTGGATAAAGAGCTCGCTGGGAAACCACATGGGAGGCCCTGGGTTCGGTTCCCGGGGACCTCTCCTAGCGGGCAGACCGCCTTGAGAATGGCAAGCCGCCATGGGCGGGCCGGAGCTGCCGTGGGCAGGGCAAAAAGCTGCCACGGGCAGGGCAGGTCACCTGCAAATAGAGCGCAGCCAGCCACCCGCGAACTGAAAAAGCCGGCCGTGATGGAAGCAGAAGCCGCCCACAAGCGGGGAAAGCCGCGCCTGCGCAGTGACCAAGTCTCGGCGCGTCGCCGCAACAGGGGGGAAGGGGAGATATGTAATAAAATAAATAAATAAATCTTTAAAAAAAAAATAAAAATAAAATTTCATCTAAAATTTGATCAGGGTTAATATTTGAGGAAGAGCAATCATACCTTTATTATAGTAGAAATGTGCAGAGATGTGATTTGTTGATATGTTGACTATGGTTTCTCAATTGCACCCCAATTTTCTTAATTTCAACTAATTTTCCTGCATCATATTTCTTTTCCCCTTTAAGATGGTTCCTTCTTCCCCCACAGTAGGAGAATGAATTACAGTTATTGAATAGATGAGCCAATATCATAATATCATAGAACGTTGCCTCTGGAAGGAGTTTTAAACCAACATGTAGAATGTTCTTTTTCCCATAGATGGGGAAGTGAAGTCAGAGTGTTGAAATAGGACCAACATCATCCCAGCAGTTGGTCATGTACACACTGGATTCAAAGCCCTCCAACTTCAGAGACACATGAATGCGTTGTTAACTTTAAGGCCATTTGGCTTGAGGACAGAGACTTGTCCAGCCAGAAACTTACCAAACTAATCCACATATTTTTAATTATGTATTTTGTACTTTATAAAAAATTCACATGGATTATAAAATGAAGAAAATAAAAGCTGCGATGGTTTGAAGCTGGATGGACACCAGAAAATTATGTTCTTAAAGCTAATCCATTCCCGTGGCTATTGTAGGTGGGACCTGATGATCAGTTTAGTAAGGCATGGCCCAGGGTGCCATCTTAATCCCCTTACTGGACTCCTTTATAAATGGAATGACTATGGAGGGGAAGAAAACCACAAAAGGAGAGAGAGAAAGCCACTGAAGCCAGATGTTGAAAACAAGGAAGCCTGAAAAGAAGGGAGAGACCAGCAGACACTGCCATGTATCTTGCCGTGTGCCTTGCCATGTGACGGAGAAGTCCAAGATGGCTGGCAGCCAGTCTTTGGGGAGAAAACATCACCTGATGATGCCTTGATTTAGACATTTTTGGAGCTTCAAAACTGTAAACTTGTAAGTTAATAAATCTCCATTGTGAAAGCCAATCCATTTCTGGTATATTGCATTCCTGCAGCCCAACACACAGAAACTGCAATTGTAATCACACCATGAGAGTACCCCTGTTAACATTTTGTTTTATATTATTCTGATTTATTTTCTTTACATGCAGTTTTGAAAATTTATTTTTAATTAGAGAAGTTGTGAGTTTACAAACCAATCATTCATAAAATACAAGATTCCGTTATACCGCCTCATCACCAACTCCTTGCATTGGTGTGGGACATTTATTAATATTGAGAGCACTTTTTAAAATAATTGTACAATGTTTAACAGTAGTTACCTTTGTTACATTTCATGAAAAAATACTTCTATCTATTGTCCATTATTTATATTAGCTGTTCTTTTTAATTATAACAAATGTATGATACTAATACGATATGGAAAAATAGGGTGGTATATGGGAAAAATACATGCAGTTTTAAAGAAGCATCAACAAAAGAATAATACTGTTCACATGCTTGTAATTTGCTTATCATATTAAACGTTATTTTCTTGGCATATTCTGATTTGCAAGTATCTTTACTAATTACTTGAGGCAAAATATATTTACACAGTATTACACAGTACCTTAGTTTGCCAGAGAGCTGTTATGACAAATAACACACAATAGTTTGGCTTAAACAAAAAGCACTTATTGTCTTACACAGTTTGTCCATACCTAAATAGGATTTTTGAAGCTTCTATTTACAAAAGAGTCCATGTCCTGATTCACTTTAACATATTCAAAGATGCTATTTACAAATGGGTTAACACACACAGGAAGTTGGAGTAATCATGTCTTTTGTGGAAAACATGTTCAATCCCAAAAACATGGAAGTATACCTATGTCTATATTTACATATCCATACATATATTACTTTTTATTTCTCTTTTTAAACCATTTTTTATTAGACAAGTTGTAGGTTTACAGAAAAATTACACAGTAGTACAGAGTTCTCATAGACCCTGCCTCACAAACAGTTTTCCCTATTATTAACATTTTGCATCAGTTTGGTAGCTTTGTTAGAATTAATGAAATCAAATTACTATAATTATGCTATTAACTATAGCCCATAGTTTATATTAATATTTAGTGTGTTTTACAGTTATATGATTTTTAAAATTTTTTATTCTCTTAAGATATATACAACCTAAAGTTTCCCATTTTAACCATGCATTAATATATAGTTCAGTAGTATTAATTACATTTACAATGTTGTGCTATCATCACCACCATCCATTACCAAAACTTTTCTGTCATGCCAAAGAGAAACTCTGAACCAGTTAAGTGTTAACTCCCCATTCCCTACATGCACGCTGGCCCCTGGTAATGGTTTTCTGCTTTCTGACTCCATGCTTTGCATATTCTAATTATTTCATATCAATGGGATCATGCAATTTTTGTCATTTTGGGTCTGGCTTGTATCACTCAATATCACGCCTTCAAAGCTCAAGAATGATTAATGTTGCAGGATGTATTAGAAATTCATTCTTTTTCACGGGTGCATAATATTCCATTGTTTATATATACCACCTATTGTTTATCATTTCATCTGTTTATGTAAACTCGGGTTGCTTCTATCTTTTGGCAATTATGAATAATATTGCTATGAACACCAGTGTGGAAATATCACTTTGAATCTCTGCTTTCAATTCTTCTGGGTATACCTGAAGTGGGATTGTTGGATCATGCAGTAATTCTATTCTTTAATTTCTGAGGAACTGTCAAACTGTTTTCCACAGGGGCTGCACCATTTTACTTTCCCATCAACAGTGAATGAGTGTTCCTATTCTAGCACATCATCTTCAACATTTGGTAATTTCTGCTTTTTATAGTAGCTATTCGAGTGGGTATGCAATGGTATCTCATTGTGGTTTTCATCTGCATTTCCCTAATGGTTGATGATGTTGAATACTGTTTTAGTTTCTTAGGCTACTCCAAAAAATGCCATGGAATGGCTTGGCTTAAACAATGGGAATTTATAGCTTACAGTTTTAAGGCCAGGAAAATATCCAAATAACGTCATTATGAAGATGATGCTTTCTTCCCAAAGACTGGTTGCTGGGGACTCTTGGCTCCTCTGCCACCTGGCAAGGCACATGGCAGAATCTGCTGGTCTCTCCAGTCTCTTCTGGGTTTCGTTGATTTCAGCTTCTTGCTTCCATGGCATTCTTTCTCTCTCTCTCTGCATTCATTCTATTTATAAAGTACTCCAGTGACGGGCCATACCTTAACTGAAGTAGCCTCATCAAAAGTCTGACTTAATAATGGGTTCATACCCACAGAAATGGATTAACTTTAAGAACATGTTTTCTGGGGTACATACAGGTTCAAACCACCATAAACATATTTTCATGGGCTTATTGGCCATTGTATATCTTCTTCAAAGAACTGCCTAGTCTTTTGGCCATTGTTTACTTGGGTCATTTGTCTTTTTGTTGTTGAGTTGTAGGATTCCTTTATATATTCTGGATATTAAACCCTTATCGTATATGTGGTTTCCAAATATTTTCTCCCACTCTGAAGATTGTCATTTTAGCTTTATTGATAATGTTATTGATGCACAAAAGTTTTTAATTTTGGTGATGTACCATTTACCTATATTTTTGTTGTTGCTCATGTTTTTGGTGTTAAGTCTAAGAAACCGTTGCCTAATACAAAGTCCTGAAGAAATTTCCTGTATTTTCTTTTAAGAGTTTTATATGTTGGGTTCTTATATTTTGGACTTTGAAACCTTTTTAGTTAATTTTTATATTGGTGTGAGGTAGGTGTCCACCTTCATTCTTTTGCCTATGGATATCCAGTTTTCCCACAACCATTTGTTTCTGCATTGAGTGGACTTGGCACTCTTGTCAAAAGTCAATTGGCCAGAGATGTGAAGGCTTAGTTTAGAGCTTACAATTCAATTCCATTGGTCTATAGGTCTGGTCTTGTGCCAGCATCACAATGTTTTGATTACTGTAGCTTTAAAATTGGGAGGTGTGCGTTCTCCAAATTTGTTTGGGTCCTTTACCCTTCCATATAAATTTGATGTAAATATAAAAAAGGTTCTTGGAAATTTGATTGGAATTGCATTAATTCTGTAAATGCTTTGGGTAGAATTGACATCTTAACAGTATTTAGTCTTCCAATTCATGAACACAAAATGTCCTTCCATTTACTTAGGACTGTCTTTATTTCTTTTAGCAATGTTATGTAGTTTTCTGTGTACAAATCCTTTAATTCTTGGTTAAATTTATTCCTAGATATTTGATTATTTTAGGTGCTATTGTAAATGTAATTTTTTTCTTGATTTCTTTTTCAGAATGTTCCTTATTAGTTTGTAGCAACAATACTGATTTTTGTGTGTTGATATTTTCCACATCATTTTGCTGGATTTGTTTATTATCTCTGGTGGCTTTGTTGTGGATTTTTCAGGATTTTCTATATACTCAATCATATCTTCTGCAAGAAGGAAAAGGTTTACTTCTTCTTTTCTGATTTGGATGCTGTTATTTCTTTTTATTGCCTAATTTCTCTACATAGAACTTCTAGTACAATGTTGAAAAACACTGGTGACGGTATTCTTGATCTTGAGGAAGATCTTAATCTCCCAGCATTGAGAGATTTTTAGTTAATTTTTATATTGGTGTGAGGTAGGTGTCCACCTTCATTCTTTTGCTGATGGATATCCAGTTTTCCCACAACCATTTGTTTCCGCATTGAGTGGGCTTGGCACTCTTGTCAAAAGTCAATTGGCCAGAGATGTGAAGGCTTAGTTTAGAGCTTACAATTCAATCCCATTGGTCTATAGGTCTGGTCTTGTGCCAGCATCACAATGTTTTGATTAATCTCCCAGCATTGAGTAGGATATTAGCTGTGGGTTTTTCATTTATGCCCTTTAGCATGTTGATGAAGTTTCCTTTTATTCCTAGTTTTCTAGTTGTCATTATCAAGAATGTTTGCTGAATTTTGTCACATGCCCTTTCTACATCAATTGAGATGATCAGGCAATTTCCCCCTTCATTCTATTAATGTTGTGTATTACAATTATTGATTTTCTTATGGTGAAACAGTCTTGCATACTTGGGATAAATTTCACTTGATTCATTATGTATAATTCTTTTAAAGGGCTGTTGGATTTGGTTTGCTAGTACTTTTTGAGGATTTTTGCATCTATATTCATAAGGGATGTTGGTCTGTAATTTTCTTTTCTTGTGGTATCTTCACCTGGCTTGTTATTGGGGTTATATATAGTATGAGTATAATTCATACTAGAAAGTGTTCCTTCCTCTTCAGTTTTTTGGAATAGTGTGAGCAGGATTGATGTTAAGTCTTATTGGATTGTTTGGTAAAATTCACCAGTAAATCCAGCTGGTCCTTGGATTTTCTTTGTCTGGATTTTTTTTTTTTT
>PVKH010020157.1:0-14661 GCA_004027955.1 Chaetophractus vellerosus | reverse complement strand
AAGATCTGAGAAGCAGGGATCAATTCTGCCTGGGCAGATCAAGAAAGCTGTGCAGAGGAGGACACGTTAAAGCTGAGATAAGGATAAGTTTGATACCACCACCTGGAAAAAAGTAGGGACAGGCATTTCATGGAGAAGGGATAATGTAGCTAGAGAAACCGATTGGGTGTAAAGAAGTGTTCGGAGTGAACTGGAGGAGAAAGCTGTGGCTACAGGCAGGGATGCCAGCAAGGGGGCTAATAAAACAGTTCACGCCTGAAGGTTGAAGGGTTTGCACTAGATATAGGAGTTAGATTGTGTCAATGAATGAGAAACATTTATGAAGAAAGAATTCACAGAGTGGATTTGGAAGAAGGAGAAAGTTCAAGAACCAAGAGGAGGAAAAGTAACTGAGATTTCAAGCCTGGATGATGAGGGAAAACATCGTTTGCCTTGAGATTAGATTAGCTTTCTAGACAAAATTTATTTTATTAGTCAGGGTTCTCCAGGGAAACAGAACTAACAGGAGATATCAGTAAATAGTATAAATTTTATAAAATTGTCTTATGCAACTATGGAGATGCACAAGTCCAAATCCTGAAGGGTAGGCTGCAAGCTGGGAACTCTGAGGAAGGTTTTCAATGAATTTCCAGGAGAAGCTGGCTGGCTGAAGTAGAGGTGAAAATTCTTTCTCTTTTGACTGCTGAAATCATCACTTCTCCCTTCAAGTCCTTCAACGGCACGGGTGAGTCTTCTCTTATTGCTGACGGCAGTCTCCTCAGTTCATTGCAGTTGTCATCAGCCATAGATGCAATCAACTTACGATGACTTAAGTCCTGTTTCTTTCTTTGGCCAGAGCTTGCTTGACCAGACACCTGGGCACCATTACTTGGCCAAGTTGACACATAAGTCTAACCATCACAGGTTTTATTGCATGGCTGGATAGAAATGGCTTGAAAATAAAAAATGATAAACCGTTACTTTGCATAAAGTCCGGCAAAGAGATTAGATGGGTGAAAATTCAGGTTCTGAGGAGTCAGCTTGCCAGCAAGTAGCGTACATAAATTGGGTTCGATACTTGCCTGTGCTCTCAGGAAGTCAATAGCATATTATTCTCATGAATAAACATAGATTCGCCTACGCTATTTGGTCAAGAGTCCTCTAGTTTAAAAGGCTGGGGCTGGCAGGAGGGGTCACCCATTCCCATCCTTGATGGATCTCGGAATTACCCATCCCTGCCATCGGCTGTGAGTATAAAAGAGGGAGACTTTCAAATTCGTGTCTGGGAGCCGTTCTTTTCCCATTGTTATCACTTTCCCTGCTCTGACTACAATCAGTTCAATATCAGCATACTCCAAAGAGAGTTTAGGAAACATTCCATGCTCTGGAGGGAAATCTCACATCCATTCTTACACTCCTCGGTCGGCTTGGCAGGGGTACAAGGTGTGTAACACTTCCCTCAGACGCGTCCATGTTTTATGTGCTTTCGGTACAAACGCAAGCTCTCAGAGTGCCTGTTTCCTCCTGATCTAGTTTGCTTCCAAGCTCTACTGTCAGCCTAGCTGCTGGCGTTATTCTCTTCTGAAGGCCCAGGTATTTCTCTTCTGGACTTCTGGACATAGCTGGTATCTCTGAGGTCATTTTCCCTCCAAAAACTTCGTAGATACCCAAATGCTATCTTCTAGAAGTGCTCTTTCCCGTGTTACGTTTTGTCATTACCATGGGCCCTGCCTACCACTGTCAGCCTTTTGCCCTGCGTTCTGGACCTGAACATTTTGGCTTTTTCTTACTTGAGTTTCCCGGCCTTAGGTCACAGGATTTCTAAAGACTGTGTCTTTAACCTCAATATGTTGGGTCAGAATATCAGGGCTCTCCTGAGTGGAAGGATATATAAGAAACTGGAAAGAGCAGTTTCCTCCAGGAAGAGAGGTGGGAACAGGGGAAAATAGAGGGAGATAGACTTATTCTTTATGGAATATGATTTGTCCTATTTCTTTCTTTATTTTTTGCTGTGTGCACAGGCAAGCTTGCAAAATTAATTATTTAATTCAAAAGAGTATATATAGAATCTTTATAGCTGGTTCTGCTACCCTCCTCTATTTTCCTCCCAGGATAAAACATTTTCTGTTTTTAAAAGTCTTCATAGTTACCAACTCTAATTCCCAAAACTTATCAAGGGAAAGAAGAAACTGACCTTGGTTGACCCTTTCTCAACCCATTAATCCTAATAGAAAGCCCAAATGCACAACCTTCTAAGAAAGGAGTTAGTATTTAGGCTTTCTAGTGAAGGGACAACTTCCCAGAAAAGTTTAGTCACTCCCCCAGGGGCACAAAGAAAACGAACACTGAGAGTGGAAATGCAACTATTCACACAGCTTCTGAAGTCCTGTTTTGCTTTGTTTTATTTTTCTTCTAGTACCTTCCATGGAGTTTGTCTCCCCTTCAAATAAGCACCTTCTCATGACACGCCTTCAGAAATTCTGAATGCACTTTTGCGTGCTGACAGCCCTCGTGGACTGAAGCAGTTGACATTTCGGCAATGCTGTCCTGCTCCTCACCATAATCTCTTAGGAAGAAGGGTGTTTTGCCACAGACATAATATTTTAGTGTTCCTTTATCTGGACTTCTAGTGGAAGCTTATTTTCTTCTCTTCCTCTAAACAGGGGTTTGTTCCTCAACCGTGGTGCTATTCACCTTTGGGCCAGAGGTGCCTGTGTTGGGGCTCTTGGGAGGAGCGGTCCTGCACATTTGAGGATGTTTAGCAGGAAACCCGCCTCGACCACTACCCGCCAGTAGTCCATTAGCACTTCTCCACTCCACCCCGGCCAGCTGTGACCATCAAAAATGTCTCCAGGGAAGCGGATGTGGCTCAACCAGCGGCGCGCCCGCCTACCACACGGGAGGTCCTGGTTCAGGTCCCGGTGTCTCCTAAAGAAGACCAGCAGCCGCCTGCACCCGCCGCAACGAGCCAGACGCCGCAACGAGCAGACGCCTAAACGAGCAGATGCCACAAGCCAGCACACACCCTGCCCACGGGAAGCGGATGTGGCTCAGGCCATTGGGCACTCGCCTCTCGTGTGGGAGGTCCTAGGTTTGGTTCCCGGTGCCTCCTGGAAAAGGCAAGGAAACAATGAGCAGACAGACAAGAGAAGCATCTGGGGTGGGGTGGGGAGGAGATAAATAGAAATAAAATAAGTAAATAAATAAATCTTTTTTTAAAAAAATGTCTCCAGGCATTGCCGATTGTCCCCTGGGGGGACAAAGTTGCCCTAGATCAGGTGTTCTTAACAAGGGATCCGTGAGCTTGAATTGAAATTAAAAAAAAAAAACATTGTTCTTGTGGGGACATGTTGGTGCAGGTGCGATATATTTATTAAATAATACACAGTATAGTGTGGACTTAGTAAGGGGTCCGTGGTTTTCACCTGACTGGCAGAGGGGTCCATGGAACAAAAATGGTTAAGAACCCCTGCCCTAGATTGAGGGCCACTGCTTTAAAGAAATATTGAACAAAAACTTAAGCCTCTTAGCTGGTGATACTGGATGTAAAGCAAACAAAATTCGTGGTCACCAAAATAACATGCCATTGGGGACCGGGTGTAGCTCACGGTTCTGTGGTTGAGCGCCTGCTTCCCATGTATGAGGTGCCTGGTTCAATCCCCGAAACCTCCATAAAAAGTAAATAAAAATAACACGCCCAATGCCATCAGATGAAATGTTCCCAGGAGAGGTATTACACACTTTGAACAGCTGAGGAAAATGTTAGCATCTTGCTCAGGCTCCAAAATTATGATGTGCTTGGAATGAAATGCTAACTCAAACCTGACCAACTCCAAATTCCATGCTTTCACTTCCAATTATAATATGAGGTGGTGACGCTCTGTAATGGAAAACTATCTATTCCCATTATTTTAAAAATGTATTTATAGCAGCCACGTAGCTACACAAAATGTTAGAAGTTGTCGTGTGACAGACATATCAATCAGTGCAAAACTGAAATACTAAAGTGTCAGAAATGTCTCTCTGTTCTTTATTTCACAATTTCTGAGCTATTTTAAAGAAGTTCTAGAGTTGCAGTACAGAAACTTCGTTTCATATCATCTTTTCTTTCTGAACTGTATTCAGCACCAGAGCTCTGAGCGCTGGTAAGTAACGCCCTCTGGGAGGACCAGCTTTCATCTCTGCTTCTTGGGAAGAAATGACTCTTTCTTCTCAGTACACAATAAAAGAAAACACTTATACTAGGTGTTGGGTTGGCAACCGTGGGGAGTATTTAACCATCTTTTCCCTCAAGTGGTTTATTCTGAATTAGCAGAGGCTAGGAGATATCATGGGAAAAAAATGAATTCTCTCCAAACTGATGCTTGATTTGTTTATCCCCGGGGCAGAAACAGAAGCGATTCTAGAGGCAGAGAATGTCCTCCCTGAACGCTAGTTGCTCCCATCAGCTGCTCCTCACGTTGGCAGAGCCCCAGGTGGGCCTACCAGCTGCTGAGACAGCTGTCACTGTGTCTCCAGTGCCTCGCCTTGTTCAGAGACCCGCCCCTCTCCGACTGGACAGTGATGAGCTTCTCACACCGCCACTGAGACACGGTACCCAACCACCTCGGCTGAGTCTTCCCAGGATCACAGGAGTTCATCTATGCTTCTTTCGAGAAAAATTATTTCTAATGCTGCAAAACCCTTTTCGAAAAGCATACGGAGCCGGGTTTCTGTAATACCTGGGAGTGCAACACAAGTGACTGCCCCCTCATATGCCTTCAGCTCTGCACAGATTTCACTCCAAGGAAAACCCTCATGCCTGCCCTTTGCCGCTCCCAGTGTCAGCACAACTCTCCTGAGCGCCAGCTTTGTTTCATCTCAGTTACTAGCGGACATCAATAACGCCAATTTCCTTTACAAGTCCTCTGTAAAGATTTTTTTGCATACAGGCAAATCAAGTCATAAGAACACCCCACAAGTTTGTCAATGAATCATATTCAACTTTTAGAGGAAAGAATCAAACGTTTGTGGCTTTATATCAAGTAACTCCCTCTTTTCATCCTGAAATCCTCGCTTGGATCAAGTTAAGCCTCTCACCATTTGAGGGAGGTTGAAAACAATAGAGAAGCTCTGGCAAGACCCCAGGTAACTAAAGCACTACCTTGCAATACAATCACACTATGCCAAATTTTAGCACAATACCCTAGGACAAGACAAACCTCCAATTTTTCCAATCATTTGTTTTTGCAGAACACACAAGAGTGAGCTGAAGAAAAGTGATTATCATGAAGATTCGGAGACGAAACACAAGGCCAAATCCAAGTATCTATAGCCAAGTTGATTCAGATCCTATTGTAAGTGAATGGTATTATAAATTTTTGAAGAAATCAAATCCAGCCACTCTGGAAATGTTTGTCAATGCCTCAAAATGCTGAATGGAGAGTTACCATATGACCCAGAAATTCCACTCATAAGTACATATCCAAGAGAAAAGAAGACAGAAGTCCACAAAAATACTTGTATACGAGTGTTCGTGTGGCATTATTCATAACAGAGAAAAAGTGGAAACACCCCAAATCCCTATCATCTGGTGAAGTGATAAACAAAATGCGGTATATCCATATAACGAATATTAAATATCCTTAAAAAGGAATGAAATACTGATACATACTATGAGATACATAAACCTTGAAAATATATGCTAAGTGAAAGAAGCAAGACACGACAAAGCCATACATTATATGATTCCATCTATGAAATTTCCAGAATAAGCAAATCCATAGTAGGTTGGTGCTTGCCCAGGGCCGGAGGCAAGAAGATTTGGAGGAAATGGGGAGTGATGGCTAACAGGTATGGAGTTTCCTTTTAGGGTGATGAAAAGGGTCTAGAATTGATTGGCATTAAAGTTGTGCAACATTGTGAATATATCAAAAAGTAATTGAATTGTACAATTTAAATTGGTAAATTTAATGGTATGCGAATCATATCCAAATATAACTGTAAAATAAGTACACAAATGCATGCATACTTAAAATTACAGCAAAAGGACAAAAAGACACTGCAGTCTCATTGAGTCCAGAGGCACTTTTGTAAAAGAGTGAACCCTGTCATTTGTAAGGCATTGATTCCGGTGGCTATTGCAGAGTACTAGCAGCAGCCTTGGCACACTCAATAAAGGAACAAAAGCTGTGAATTGCTTCATCTTCTCTGCATTTCAGCTTTTGAAGTACAAAAAGAAAAAAGAGGAGTTTGATTATGATCTCTGTTATATTTTCACCATATTAGAAAGGAAATAGATGGGTCTTAACAAGATGTGATTGGTGTTCACATATTTTTTTAAATTAATGAAAGTTTGTTTTTATCAAGTTCCTTCCCAATAACTATACTTCTAACATTTAGCATGCATGCTACAAAATCCATCTCCCCAGACTTACATTTTACAAAAAACATGCAATATTAAGGGTAAAAATCAAATGTTCTTTTTTATATATGCTTTGGAAGACTAGAAATATTGAATAAAATTAGTAGAATAACCATTATTTGTGTAGGTTAAAGAAGAATATGAACTGATAAGGCATAATTTCAGTTTCTCTCATTCTGACGCACATAGTTAGTAATGAAAATCCTTCCTTGTAAACCTACATATATAATTATTAAAACCATTTAAGGGGCCGGCTCGATAGCCCAGTGGATAGGGCGCCGGCATACCACATGGGAGGCCCCGGGTTCGATTCCTGGGGAACTCTCCTAGTGGGCAGACCGCCTTGAGAATGGCAAGCCACCATGGGCAGGCCGGAGCCGCCGTGGGCAGGGCAAGAAGCTGCCACGGACATGGCAAGAGCTGCCACCGGCAGGGCAGGTCGCCCGCGGATGGAGCACAGCCAGCCACCCGCGAACTGAAAGCCGGCCGTGAACGGACGCAGAGACCGCCCACAAGCGGGGAAAGCCGCGCCTGCGCAGTGACCACTCTCGGCGCGTCACCGCAGTGGGGGGAAGGGGAGATATGTAATAAAATAAATAAATCTTTAAAAAAAAAAAACAACATTTAAAATGGGCCTGCTTATAACCAATTCCCTCTAGTACATGCATACATAAAAAGCATATTTTCAATGACAGTGGTAACTATCTATGAAGAATTCACTTGTCCATATATAATAGGCCTATATAATGAATTTGTAAGCATTCCCATTTAGAAACAGGCATAAGGGAATATCTTCAAAACCCTGAACAGGATATTAAAAGCACTAGCCAGAAAAGAAAAAGTTGATAAATTGGACTTCAGAGAAATTAAAAATTCAAATAATACCATTAATAAATGAATATGCAAGCATTAAACCAGAAGAAAACATTTGCAATACTCATAACTGACGAAGAACATGGCTCCAGAATATATTAATAATTTCTACAATGTGAAAAAAAAAACATTTTTAAAAAAGGAACAAACCACCAGAATAGACATTTCACAAAAGAAGACATATGAAAACCAAAAAGAACACAAAATGTCATTCAATATGTCAGTCATTAGAGAAATGCAAATTCAAATCACAGTGACGAGGTATACACCCAAAAGGATTGAAAGCAGGGAATTGAACAGATGTTTGTACAACAAGAGTCACAGTGGCATTATTCACAACTTCCAAGAGATGGAAGCAACCCAATCCATGAATTAATAAACAAAATGTGGTAAATACATACAATAGAATATTATTCAGCCACAAAAGGGAACGAAGCCTAATACATACCACATAGATGAATCTTGAAGACATCATGGTGAGTGAAATAAGTCAGACACAAAGCGACAAATATTAGATGATCTACTGACTTGATGTATTTAGAAGAAGCAAAGCCATGGAGTCAGAATCAAGAATATCAGTTACCAAGGGACAGGGTAGGAAGTTAAGGCTTAAAATATGTAGGATGCCTATTTGGATGATGGAAAGGTTTTGGTAATGGATGGTGGTGATGGTAGGATAACATTATGAATGTAATTAACAGCACTGAAATATATATCTTAATGTGATTAAAAGAGAAATGTTAGATTGTAAATGTGGTAATAGAATAAAAAGTTTTTAAAAAGCATGGAAGTACACTACACAAACAGTGAGCCCTAAGCTAAACCAGGGACTAAAGTTAATAGTACAATGATAAAAATGTGTTACCACCAACTGTAACAAATGTTCCACACCAATGCATGGTATTAATAATAGGGTAGTAAATGGGAATCCTGTATTTTATGCATGATTGTTCTGTAAACTCACAACTTCCATAATAAAGAAAAAAATACCATATACACTGGGCATTGAACATTTTTATAACAGAAAAAATCACAGAGCCATGCCAATCCACATGCATTAGCATAGCTAAACTTAAGAGGACTGACAACACCAAATATTAGCAAGGATATGAAGCTACCGGACCTCTCGTAACGGCTGATAACAGTGTAAAACCGATGCACCCTCTTGGGAAAACTTTTGGCATTATTTTATAAAGTTAAGAATCCACCTCTCCTACAATTCAGCATTTCTACTCCCAAAGAAATGAACACATATGTCCAGAAAAAGACTTTTTTTAAAGTTTAATCTGCTTTATTCATAATAACCAAAAACTGAAAACAATCCAAATGTTATCAGTAGGAGAATGGAGAAATAAGGTACTTCATATGTTACTCCCTTTCCAGTGTGGTGTGAATCCCTTAGTGCTCTCTTTCCATTTTACCAATTTTCTCTTTGCCTTGGTCCCGTCATCAGCTTATCAGTTTATTAAGCCTGTTTTACCTCATTGGTGCTATGGCAGTTTGAAGCTTTTGTGGACACAAGAAAATTATGTTCTTAAACTAATCCATTCCTGTGCATGTAAACCTATTGTAGGTAGGAACTTTTGATTAAATTTCTTCAGTTAGGGGCCTTTGATTAGACTATGTGACCCAGGGTGGGTTTTAATCCTCTTACTGGAGTCCTTTATAAATGGAGGAATAAAAAGCCACAGATACAGAAAAAACCTGCAGAGACAGAAGGGAAACCAAAAGCTGAGAGAGAGAGGGCCCCGGGGTCCAGAAGCTGAGAGGAAACCACTTTGGCCAGAAACTGAAAGCAAGAGGTCCAGAGGAGAGGGGAGAGATGAGTGGATGCTGCCACGTGCCCCATCACCCACGGCTGCAGCTCGGGAGACAGCATCTCTGATGATGCCTTGATTTGGACACTGCCGTGGCCTCAGAACTGTAAGCTTAACACCAAATAAATCCCCACTGTAAAGGCCAATCCAGTTCTGGTCTACTGCTCCCAGAAGCTTTTAGAAAACTCTAACAGGTGCTGTTATTTATGTCTAGGATTTCTAACTTGTTCTCTTATATATTCGCCTGTTCTTATTTCAGTGCTGCTCCTTTTTCATCGTTTGTTGTTCTTTTGTGGCTAGTACTCCTTTATTTTTTATGAAACTGTGCGTGTTTTAAAGTCATTATCGAAATTTTCTCTTTTTCATTTTCATTTGAGCGAATTCTGCTCACAATTGTTGATTTTGTTGACTATCTTCCTTAATACTAGGTTTCGAATATGCCTCAGTAATGTGACATGCAGACTGATTTGAGCATCTATTTCTTTCTCTTTGCCTCTCCATCCTACGTGTGTCCCTTCCTTCCTTCCTCCTTCTACAGATGTCTCTTGCCCATTGCCAGAGTGCTGTTTAGTTCAGAGATTACATGTCACTCATCATTGCATTTGCAAACCCTGGCAAGGGGCTGGACACCCCCAGTGAGATGCTTCACAAATATCTGATGACTGCCCAATGAATAAAGTATAGTACTTTGAGCGACCCAGTGTTAAGTACGTGCTTAAAGCTTTTTTTTTAATTTGAAGAACAGTTAAAGTAAAAGATATAAGTCTTGCTTCCCAACACATTGAAATGGTGAAATTTTTTCCCTAAGGGAAACTGTTTATTCTGTTATTTGTCAAATACTTATTGAAAGTCTGCCAAATGCCGAGCATGGTGGTAAATGGGTGAGAGAATATCATGGGAGATCTTCCTCTGATCTTCAAAATCATGGTATAATCATAAACTCCTGATGATAAGTGATTTTCCAATAGTTTCTATACATCATTCTAAAAAACTTTTGTACCTGGGAACAGAGAATCACAGACTGGGTAGAGGTCAGCATATATGAAGAAATCTTCAAGTTCTGACTACCTAGCTTTTCACAGCTCTTAAAATTTGTATTTATATTAGAATGTGATCATTTAAGTTATTAGCCCATGATGATGTAGTCTTAATAGCTAAGGCCTTTTATTGGGCCATGGTAAGTGCCAATTGGCTTCAATTTAAAGGTACTGCTGGCGAACATCAGTGGAGGAAATCTAAAATTCTGCCAAACAGAATGCACAATACGCAGAAGCATGACTGTTGATTCAATTTGCATTATTTTACATCCTCGATGAATGAATACTAACACTAGAAAGAAGAGCACCTTCAAAAATTCTACACATTCATCAAATATCCTCATATTATGAAGGACTAACATTGTAAGATTTTACATGACAAATATAAGGAAGTCAAAGAACACGCTTTGGGAGTTTCAAAGTATCCACTCTTGCCATGAATTCCAAGCATCGACCTGATTGTCATCAAACATTTCATTGACCCATCCTTAAGGCAACCTCTGAAAAGGAAGCCACGAGTAATTGCTTATCAAAAATTCTTGAGAGTGGGCTTGCACAGCTAAATTTCATCTGGCATCCTTTTTAGCATAATTCCATCCTTATTTTAAAGATGATTTGCTGAACAACAGTAAATAGGCAAGGGTCAAGCTAATCAGGTAAGTCATCAAAAAAAGGATTATTGAATTTTCAGGAAAACAAGATTATGCTAAATCTAAATCCAAATTAACCATAACATCTATGAAAACTTAAAACTACTAAGCCTCCAACATTTGAAAAATATTCATAGTTGGTTCTATTAAAAAAGATTTTGGGGGCCGGCTGTATAGCCCAGTGGATAGGGCGCCGGTTTACCACATGGGAGGCCCTGAGTTCGGTCCCCGGGGCCTCTCCGGGTGGGTGGACCGCTTGAGAAGGCAAAAGCCACCGTGGGCAGGGCAGAGCCGCCACGGGCAGGGCAAAAGCCTCCATGGGCAGGGCAAAGCCACCACGGGCAGAGCAGGGCCGCCTGCGAGCAGAGTGGAGCCACCCACAGGCAGGGCAGAGCCACCCACAAGTGGGGCAAACCTCCCGCAAGTGGGCAAGGTCACCGCTCACTGGTGAAGCTGATTCAGCGCGTCACCGCAGCGGTGGGGGGGGGGGGAGATAAAAAGCAGAAATTTTAAAAATAAATAAATCTTTAAAAAAAAAAGATTTTGACTCATTCAATGGTTCAAGTTGAAAACTATGAAATATTTTGAAATGATAATTAGATTTCATTTTTTTAAGATGGCAGTTTTGTGTATATTCAGAAAATGGTATTTTATTCCCCTACAGACAAAGTAGAATAAGCCCAGAAGGAACAGAAATTGAAGAGACTTTCCTAACTAAATTTGGTTCTCTTAGTTTATGAAGCATGAATAAAATTTGTTTCCATGGTTATATGATATTGATCCTTCAAAAAAGTTCATTTTGAGACTCAATAAATTTTATTCAAAATGCATAATCTTGAAGACCACAACCAGTGAAACTTCCTCAGCGTGACACAAGGCATTTATGAAAATCCCTCAGCCAATATCATACTCAATGGTGAAAGGCTGAAAGCTTTCCCTCTAAGATCAGGAACAAGACAAGGAAGCCCACTGTCACCACTATACAACACTGTACTAGATGTTTCAGCTAGAGCAAGTAGGCAAGAAAAAGAAATAAAAGGATTCCAAATTGAAAAGGAAGAAGTAAAACTTTCACTATTAACAGATGATATGATCCTGTATTTAGAGAAAAAACAAAAAATAAAGTACCAGAGCTAATAAATTCAGCAAAGTTGTGGGGTATAAGAGCAACACACAAAAGTCAGTACTGTTTCTAAACACTAGAAATGTACAATCTGAGAAGGAAATCAGGAAACAGTTCCATTCACAATAGTAACTAAAAGAATCAAATATCTAGAAATAAATTGAACTAGGAATGTAAAGGATATGTATGCAGAAAACTATAAAATACTGCTTAAAAAATTTTAAAGAAGACCTAAAAAAATGGAAAGACATTCTATGTTCATGGATTTGGAAGACTAAATATCATTAAGATGCAAATTCTACTCAAATTGACTTACAAAGTCAATGCAATCCCAACCAAAATTTCAACAGGCTACTTTTAAAATACTTTTAAAAAGAAGAGCAAAGTCAATAGACTCACACTTCCTGACTTTAAAGCATACTACAAAGCTACAGTGGTAAAAACAGCATGGTATTGGCATAAATCTTCATTGATATATAGATCAATGGAATCAGAAGTAGACTCTCACCTCTATGGTCAATTGATTTTTTTAAATATGGTAATTTTTTAATTTCATTCAAGTATATCATTCACATGTGAATATACATAAACAATACATGTACAGTAAAAGTTGTGAACTTACAAAACTAACTTGCAAAACATCATACAGGAGTCCCATACATCACCCCATCACCAACGCCTTTCATTGCTGTGAACCATTTGTTACAAACTATGATACAAACTATGAAAGAATATCATCAAAATATTACTATGAACTATAGTCCATACCTTACATTTGGTGTATTTTCCCCCAACGCAACCTATTATTTTTTTACATATATTTTTATTACAGAAGTTGTGAACTTATAAAACAATTGTTCACATTTGGCAAAATCACATATAACACCCCTTCACCAACATACCACACCGTGGCGGAACATTTGAATCACCATAGTCTGATGATAAGATAATATCATCAAACTATTACCACTAACCATGGTCCATAGTGTACATTTGGCACACTTTTCCATACCTCTGCATTAGCAACACAGTACATCTTTGGCATTGATGCAAGAAATTACAGTATTGCTGTTAACCACAGTCCATAGGTCACACCAATTGTATTTTTCCCATGCTTCTCCACATTCCCACCACCCTGCAAAGGTTATGAAGCCCATTCAACTGGGATAGAACAGTTCCTTCAATAAATGGTGCTGGGAGAACTGGATATCCATATCCAAAAGAATAAAAGAGGAACCCTATCTCACACCTTATACAAAAATTAACTTAAAATGGATTAAGGAGCTAAATATAAAAGCCAGGATCATAAAACTCCTAGAAAAAAATGTAAGAAAGCATCTTCAAGATATTTTGGTAGGACGTGGTGTTTTAGACTTTACACCCAAAGCATAAGCAATGAAAGAAAAAATAGATAAATGAGAATTTCTCAAAATTAAATGCTTTTGTACTTCAAAGAACTTTGTCAAGAAGGTAAAAAGGCAGGCTTCTCAATACAAAAAAAAAACTATTTGGAAACCACACATCCAATAAGGGCTTAATATCCATGACATATAAACTAATCCTATAACTCAATGATAAAAAGGCAAAAGAACCAATTAAAAAATAGGCAAAAGACATGATAGACGTTTTTCCAAAGAGAAAATATAAATGGCAAAAAAAGCATATGAAAAACTGTTCAACATCATTGGCTATTAGGGAAATGCATATCAAAACTACAATGAGCTATCATTTCACACCTACTAGAATGGCCAGAAAACAATCATTGGCTAGGACGTGGAGAAATAAGAATGCTTATTCCCTGTTGGTGGGAGTGTAGAATGGTATATTCACTGTGGAGAACTGTTTGGCAGTTCCTCAGGGAGTTAAATATAGAGCTGCCATATGATCTGGCAATCCCACTCCTAGGTGTATACTCAGAAGAACTGAAAGTAGAGATGCAAACAGATATTTTCACACTGATGTTCATAGCGACATTATCACAATTGCCAAAAGATGGAAACAACTCAGGTTTCCTTCAACAGATGAATGGATAAACAAAGTATCTGCATACAATGGAATATTATTCAGCTGTAATAAGAAATGAAGTCATGATGCCTATGACAATACGGAAGAATCTTGATGATATATATTGAATGAAATTAGCCAGCCACAGAAGGACAAATATTCTATGATCTTACTACTATGAACTAAACATAATTAGCAAAGTCATGGAGTTAATAGCTAGAAGATTGGTCACCAGAAGTTAGAATGAGGTTAGAGAATGGAGAGCAGTTGCTTAATTTGTGCAAAATTGGTAATAAGGTTGATTGTAAATTTTTGGAATTGGATAGAGATGATGATAGCACTCTAGAGAGAATATAATTAGCAGCACTCAATGTAGGGGTATGATTGTGCTTGAAAGGGAAAGTTTAGGGTCGTTTATGTCAATAGAAGAAAAGAACCCCATTGCAGATGATAAGAATGTTATTCATGGGCCCGGCTAGATAGCTCAGTGGATAAAGAGCACGCTGGGATACCACATGGGAGGCCCCGGGTTCGGTTCCCGGGGACCTCTCCTAGCGGGCAGACCGCCTTGAGAAGGGCAAGCCACCATGGGCGGGCCAGAGCCGCCGTGGGCAGGGCAAAAAGCTGCCACGGACAGGGCAAAAGCCGCCACGGGCAGGGCAGGTCGCCCGCGAATGGAGCGCAGCCAGCCACCCGCGAACTGAAGCAAGAGCCGGCCGTGAATAGAAGCAGAAGCCGCCCACAAGCGGGGAAAGCCGCGCCTGCGCAGTGACCA
>PVKH010020156.1:0-14663 GCA_004027955.1 Chaetophractus vellerosus | reverse complement strand
TAAAACTAAAATAACACATGTTGGATTTTACTTGGATCATATGACCTTTAGGCCCCAAAATGGCAAAAAGATTATTTTCAACTTTGCTTTAATTTCAAGGCATTTTTATTTCAAATTCAAGTAAGTTCTATGCATGATAATGATTAGACAAATCTGGCAACTACTGGATATATTTAAATTTCTGGGATGAAATAGAATATTCTCAACAAGGAGAAGGACAGTAACCCTAATATTTAAACTTGTATAATTGTGACCAAGTGACCTAGGAAAGACCTTTAATGTACACGGTCTGACTTCCATTTAAATTCGCTCCCATATTTTGATCTGTATTTCTGTTAAATTATCACTGAACTTGGAATATCAGACAATTCCTTTTTCTAATCTAACTGTGGAAGAAATGGTTTTGACTGAATTTTATTACTGTATTCTAAGTACCTAACAAAAACTGTGGTTATTAAGTGTTTTAAAATACAAAATTAGATTTTACCGACAAAATAACTTTCAATAATTCTGGAATGGCTTAAAATTGTTAGTGCTTTTATTTGAAAAAATGTTAAGATAAAATATACATTTATGCAATTCCAATATTTATTACAACTTACAATAAACTAAGCCTCACCATAGAGGAAGTATTTTCTGTGTTTTGCAATATTGCTGGAGTTATTTGTCATTCTTTGAAAATACAGTTTCATTGGGTAACTTTTAATAAAGGGATATTCTAAGCATTATAATTTATAAGTATTCAGGTTAGCATTCGAAAAAATTTTTGAAGAATATAAAATCTCCTAGAAAAAAGGAAGGAAACTATGCATTCTAGAGAATTGATTCTAAGTGTGTGAAATTTTCATTTTCAATAATAGTAGTGACTGTCAAGTAATGTCAATTGTAAGGAGGGATCACAAAAGTTGATAAAGAGATCTACAACTCTAGTAAATTAGGCAGCAAATGTCAGTCTTTAGAATGATTATAAAATCAAAAATTTATTTTGTCAAAGAAGCACACTTGCCAAGATTGCATCACACATGTTTCATACTAGCATATGGAGACAACCTGAGTGGACAGCAGAAGAACAAAGCAGTTGGTGATGCTGACGTGAAAAATTTAAATGGAGATTTTTCATTGCAGTATAAATTATTTGTTCTGTAACTCCCTGATCTTTTGGAGATAAAACTTGGTAAGAAAAAATATTGGTAAGACAGATAAAATATACAATGGAATATTTTATTCCAAAGAGTAATAAAGTCTTTTCTGATTTAGAGTGACAATGTTAAAAATCTGTTGTTAGGTCACCTCAAAAAAATTCAATACTTTGAATTTTTATGTGACTTTTGTTTCTCTACCACTTCTAAGATAAAAGTTACCATTGTCTCTCACCAATGTACTCCACCCCACCCCACTTTCCACCCAACATGGAGCTTTAACCCTCCCACCGATGTAAAACTTTGTACAGGAGCCTTGTCTGTGTTTCCATTGCTATAGCCTGAATGTGGTCCATTGTCACTTCTCCAGACTGGGCTATTGATAGAAATTCTCTATATTTCTATCAGTAATCTTCTAGAATTTAAAGTTGCCCATGATAATTTCCTGCTTACAGTCCTTCAGTGACCACCTTCAGGTTGCAGGCTGGTGCTCACCAGTCCCTCCCTCTGTCTTTTGTTTATCTCCCAACTTCAGCTCCTGTCACTTCTCCCACATACCCTTCCCTCTTGAGGGCTTGAACCACTTGTAGTCTTTGAGCCCATGATGCTCTGTCACACATCAATCACTTGCTCCACTGCTCTTTGTGTGGAAGGCCCATTATCTTTTCTTCACAGTAACCTCCCCTGCCTTGTCAGAGTGGCCTTGGCCAAGCTCATTTCTACATCTCCTTCAAAACTTGGCTTTAACACCACATTTGCTAATTGTCATCATTGCACTTACCATACTCCACTATTACTATTCAATGATCTATGTGTCTTTTACCCCAAATGAGGGCACCTACTACATCACCTCCTATGGGTTTCTATCCCAAGTATCCAGTTCAGTTTCTGGCACATACTGAATGTTATTGAATCAATGGAGCTATAAAAGCCACTGGTACTTTTAGGCTTCTTAATAAAACTACACATACAAACTGCAACGGACAAGGAGTTCCCAGTTGCTACGGCAGAGGCTTCTGAATTAGATTTTTTCCTACATTAGGAAGAGCAGGGTAGAAAGAATAAATATTGCCACTGGAGTTGAGGCTAATACATGGTGAAACACACTCTGGCAGAAGCTGGAACTGATATAAAGTACGGAAGGATAGAGTCCAGGACTTAGAGTGCCAACATCAGACAAAGCTAACAGACGGTTGCTCTCAGGAGGTCTAGGGAGGTGGTAAATGGGTCAGACTTTTGGGGTTGGGAGGAAGATGGGCAAAGAGTGCAATGGCATCAAGCATTATGCAGAGAAGAGGCTCTGATAGGCTGACATACATAACAAAGACATTGGACAGAGAGGCATTCAGTTTCAAGTACATCTGAAGGGAGGGGTAAGGACCCAATTAAAGGTGTGAGGTACCAGACCATAAATTCAGTGCTGGGAAAATTAATCACATCAAGCTGGGTTATCATTTTCAAAGGAATTAGGACACGGGACAAGAAAAGCTACAAGATAAATAAGCCTCCACTTACTGATGGAGAAATTGCAGGCAGGAATGTGGCCAGAGAAGGGAAGACAGGGCTCACTGACTGGAGAAGTCAAAGAGCAAAGGAGGAAGGACTCATCTGAGGCTGAAGCACCTGCCTGGAGCATCTGGTCCTGCCACCTGGCTCCACCCACAGGTGATCCCAGTGAGCTGGGCAGTCATTACAAAATGCTGAAGATGGACAAGGAGGGTTAGAACATCAGTTGGAAAACAGATTTCGTTCCTGGTACTAACATTCTTTTAAAAGACAGGTCGTTTGTTTATATATTATTAAATGATTTCTGCTTGTACTGCTTTGTGGAACACTAATCTCCTATGGTGTAAAATTTGTAGTTCTCAGCTTCTGGGCTCAATTCCAGAAATGGCCAAATGCATTTCCAACAAAAACAGAAGAGGTGCATTTCTGTGTTCAGAGAAAGATGGATATGTGATTGTTCAGGGATTATTTTTACACAGACATGAGTTCAGACTCTATGAATTCTCAGTCATTAGAAACTGTATGATTAGTAAAAGTAAACAAAGGAGAAGGAATAGTTTTGGTTGAAAAATGTACGATTGATTGCATACTCACTAACTGAACTAGCTATGAGCAAAGAATTTCCAAGGTTGCATGCACCTAAGATAGATCATGACATACCAGTACGGACTTCTGTGTTTTGTTCTGGTTATTTTATCTTTGAATTTACAACATCTAGCTCAGTGTCTGGCACATAATAAATGGTCAGTCAAAAGTTTTGGAATAAATTGATTAAATGAATAAGAAGTTAGTGGAAATTATATTATATAGCATAATTTTGCAATCATAATACATTGTGCTTGCAATTTACAAAAGAGATCTGAATTCACTCAAATATCCAACTCAAAAAGGTAAATGCAAATACCCTGGTAGATCATTTAAACAGCAGCCTCAGAAATGAATACCTACAAAGTAAATTTTATCATAGGAAGGAACATGTGAATGACCCTGATTACTTGTCAATAGAAAAAAGATGTTGCATGAAGGAATTTTCCTTTCTTCTTTGGATCAGCAATCAGATTCACTCACAGATCATTGATTGATGAATAGCACCAGACACTTTGAATTTTTAAGTAGCCAGTATTTCCCAAGTGTTTATATCACAAGTGCATTCAACCATCTCTCTTTTTCTCTACTCTGTCTTGCCATGAATTTTAGCCAAGTGTAATCAAGAGTTTTCTATATAGATTTGAGTTGTTTTATCAATATTTTTTTTTTTAATTAAGAAAACTCTTTAGTTCGTTCCAATGATGTAGGATTATTTGAATGGTCAATATGTACTCATAAGGTGAAATATATTCATCAGATAGAACAATTAATCTTATTTTTTAATGAACATGTGAACAACTTGATAGGACTCGATTACGTAATACCTACACTGGTTTCTGTGCCTAGATACATTTCTCAATAGAAGTTTTATAACAAAATAGGAGCAAACTCTACAAGTTTCAAGTGGAAACCTACATAAGCTTTGGACATACATCTCATTACAAATGTGCAGAAATTAAAATGACTGAAGTAATTTGACTAATCCCTGAAAACAACATGGCTCACATTTCCTGTAAGATGATGGGTATTAGGTAATATGGCACATATTAATGTTGGAAAGATAAAGGACATGGCAAAATAAATTTTAATATTTACTACGCAACTTCCAATAAAGAGCAATTCAGAAATTAAAAGATCATATGAGCTGCATTTGTTGTAACTATTCTCCTTTTATTTACTCAAAGCTTCCTATTTTTTCAATCATTCATATGAAATTATTCATAACTGATTTACTGCCTTGGACAAGAGTTATTTTCTCATCCTATTTCTGACAAATATCTTCAAATCTCACATACCATGGATACCAACAGAGGAATCAAATGAAATGGAACTGGAGGGGAAAAAAAAAAAAAGAGCAAGAATCTTAAATCAAACAGCACAGAAAAGTGAATGGCTCCATTCAAGAATATCTCAAAAATCCCCTTAGAATTTTATTTTAACTATGGGTCTCTCTACAAGCTTTGTCTAAAGGAAAAAACAAACACACACAACACTTTCTGACAGCAATTACCAAGCGAATGTCTCTTAGAAACAGATTACTTTATCGGCTGCCAAGCAACTACAGGAAAACATCTCTCATACTGGCCGTTTTTTCCGTATAACCATTATTTCCCCCCTTTTACCTGATAGGTGCACCTTTGGCTTGTGCTGGTCTCAACAATACGGTTATTGTGGTGGCAGTTTCATTGAGAGAGGCATCAACTCCTTCATAGTCAGGCAAAGTCGGAGCTGATAAGTGATTAATGAAGAAAAAATGTTTCAGTCAATTAACGGTGATATTTCATAGTTCAGGATGAATAAATGATCCTAATGTAAGGGAAAATAAATGTAATAATTATCTAAAATGTATCTTATTTTGTAGAATAACATATGCCACTGAATATTAACCCTGACAACATAAGTAATGGTTTGGAAGGCATTAAGCCAAGATTTGTTGTTGAAATGTAAATATCTGACAATTTATAGCATTTTGTGAGGATGCTTTAGCTTTTACTTCCCTGCGACCTTGAAATTAGCAATGATAAGATGGGAGAAAGGTAATAATGGTGTACTGGTGTACTGGTGATGGAGTCACCCATGGAGCTTACAGCTGCAGTCAACTGAGAGGGAATCAGACATCTTCTTTCCTGCCAGCTATCTCAAGGGAAAAGGGAGGGGGCAGGGGGACTTTCTTCTGTGAATTTGGCCAGCAGAGTCTGGCGATTCAGCACAGGAACACAGGAAAGCCCAGACTGAAACACCTCCTTAGAAAGGTATGCTGTGGTGTGCCATCTGTTGTCCAGTCTGGAAATTGCACGAACAAAAACTCCTCTCTGTATCCTAAAGCCAGGGAGAGAATCTGCACCCCACTAGTGAGTCCCTGGCCTGATGTTGATAACTTAAAACAGGAAATTTTAAAGAATTAGAATAAGTTGAACCAAATGTCAAAGAAGACTTGTGAAAAAAAAGTCAAGAGAGAGAAACTGGCCATCAGAGTAAATTCACCAAAATATCCCAATGCCTAGACATCACCAAAAAAGTATAAGCCATACTAGGAAACAGAAAGAGATGCCCCAGGCAAAAGAACTAACCAAATACAAGACATACAAGATTTAGGACAATTAATCTGATAATCACACAACTCTCCTAAATCACTTCAAAGAATTTAAAGAAAAGACGACTAAAGAAATAAAGGATATTAAGAAGACACTGAGATAGCTTAAAGAACAATTTGAAAGGCTGCAAAGAAAAGTAACAGACCTTATGGGAATGAAAGTCTTGACAGATGAGATTAAAAATACATTAGAGGCACCTAAGAGCAGATTTGAAATGCTAAAACAGAATTGGTGATTTTGAAGCTAGAACATCTGAACTGGAAAAGACAGGAGAACAGGAAAAGAATAGAATGGAAAAAAAATGGAAGAGTCTGACTGAATTGAATATCAATGTGAAATGCAAAAAACACTCACATTATCGGTGTCCCAGAAGGAGAAGAGAATGGAAAAGGGGCAGAAAGAATATTTGAGGAAATAATGTCTGAAAACTTCACAACTCTTATGAAAGAAATAAATATCAATATCCAAGGACAACACACTTCAAATAAAATAAATCCGAATAGACCTACCCTGAGATACCTACTATGCAGAATGACAAATATCAGAGATAATGAGAGGATTCTGAAATCAAGAGAAAAGCAAAGACTCACATACAAAGGAAATGCAATAAGATTAAGTGATGACCTCTCATCAGAAACCAGTGAGATGAGAAGAAAGTGGTATGATGTATTTAAGGTATTGAAAGACAAAGGGTACCAGCTAAGAATTCTGTATCTGACAAAACTGTCCTTTCAAAATGAGGGTGAGTTCAAAGTCTCCACAGACAAACAAAAACTGATAGACTATGTTACTGAAAGACCAGAATTACAAGAAATACTAAAGGGAATGCTGCAGCCTAAAAGGAAAAAACAAGGGTGATAGATTTGGAGAAGAGTGTAGAAATAACAATTATTAGGAGGGTAAACTAAGGGATAAGAAGACAGACAACAGAATGATATGGCAACAGAGAGATGAAGGACAAAATGGATGAAGTAAGTAATGCCTTCACAGTAATAACATTGAATGGTAATGGATTGAACTCCCCAATCAAAAGTCAAAGACTGATTGAATGGATGAAAATATGAGTCATGTATATGTTGTCTACAAGAGACCCATCTCAGATGTAGGACACAACCAGGTTAAAAGTGAAAGGTTGGAAAAAAGTATTCCACACAATTAGTCACCAAAAAAGAGCCAGAGTAGTGATACTAATATTGGACAATATAGATTTCAAATGCAAAACTGTTATAAGGGACAAAAAGATCATTAACAAAAGGGGCAATTCACTAAGAAGAAATAACTATAATAAATATTTATGCACCTAACCTGAGTGCCCCAAGATACATGAGACACACACTGGCAAAACTGAAGAGAGGAACAGATATCTTTACAATAGTAGTTGGCGAATTCAATACACCACTCTCAGGATTGGACAGAGCATCTGGACAGAATATAAATAAAGAAACAGAGAACTTCAATAATATAATAAATGAACTAGACCAAGCAGACATCTATGGATCATTGCTCCCCAAAACAGCAGGATATACTTTCGTTTTAAGTTCTCATGGGTCTATCTCCAAGATAGACCATATATTGGGTCATAAGACAATACATTTATACAAAACACTTTCTCTGGTCATAACAGAATGAAGCTGGAAAACAACAATGGATGAAAAAAAGAAAAATTAATAAATATATGGAGATTAAACAACACTCTCTTAATCAGTGGGTCAAAGAAGAAGTTGCAAAAGAATTCAGCAAATATCTTGAGATGAACGAAAATGAGAACACAACACACCAAAACCTACGGGAAACTGCAAAGGCAGTAGTGAGAGAGGAATTTATACCTCTCAATGCTTACTCTATAAAAGAAGAAAGAGCTAAAATTGAAGATCTAATCGCACACCTGGAGGAACTAGAAAAAGAACAGCAAACTAATCCCAAACTAAGCCAAAGGAAAGAAATAGGAAAGATCAGAGCAGAAATAAATGAAATTGAGAGGAAAAAAAAAGAGAAAAAGATAACCAACAAATCCAAAAGTTGCTTCTTTAAGAAGATCAACAAAATTGACAAACTCTTACCTAGACTGAGAAAGGAAAAAAGAAAGAAGATGCAAATAAATAAAATCAGAAATGAGAGGGGGGACATTACCACTCATGTAGAAATATGAAAGCTCATAAGAGGATACTATGAATAACTGTATGCCAAAAAACTAGATAATGTAGATGAGATGGACAAATTCCTAGAAACCCACAAACCACCTACCCTGACCCTAGAAGAAATTGAAGAGTTCAATAAAACAAACACAAGAGAAGAGACTGAAACAGTCATCAAAACCTCCCAAAGATGGAAACCCTGGGACCAGAAGGCTTCACAGGTGAATTTTACCAATCATTCAAAGGTCATCTAATACCAATCTTCCTCAAGCTCTTCTAAAATACAGATTAATATACAAAAATCAATAGCATTTCTAATACTATTGATGTACAATCTGAAGAGGAAATGATAAAAACATTCATTTATAATAACAACTAAAATAATAGAATATTTAGGAATACACTTAACCAAGGACATAACGGAACCTGTATTCAGAAAACTATAAAACATTGCTAAAAGAAACTGAAGAAGACTTAAATAAATAAAAAGACATGCCATGTTAATGGATTAGAAGACTAAATATCATTTAGATGTCAAATCTACCAAAACTGATTTACAGATTCAATGCAATCCCAATAAAAATCCCAAGAGTCTTTTTTTACAGAGTGCAAAAACCAATTACCAAATATATTTGGAAGAGTAAGGGGCCCCAAATACCCAAAAAGGTCTTAAAAAGAAGAACAAAGTTGGAAGGCTCTCACTCCCAGACTTTAAAGCAAATTACTTAGCTATGGTGGTGAAAACAGCAAGGTACTGGCATAAAGACAGACACATTGACCAAAGGAACCAAATTGAGAACTCAGAAATAGACCCTCACATCTACAGTCAAGTGTTTTTTCACAAGTTGGTGAAGCCTTCCCAGCTGGGCCAGAACAGTCTATTCAACAAATGGGGCTGGGAGAACTGGATATCCATATTTTTGGTAGTTTGATATTGTTTATGAATTCCAAAAATAGCTATTGGATTATGTTTGTAAACTGGTATGTTCCTCTGGGTATATTAGATTGTACTGGATTCAGAGGTTTCACTTTTACTTGATTAAATAATGAATAAGGCTTTCATTGGCCATGTCAGTAGGGACTTTGCATGCCTGCCAACTTGGTGGGTGGGGACTCACAGAGAAAAAGACATGGCAGAGGACAGAGTTGGGAGTTTTAATGCTGGAGCCCTGGGAAGTAAACACACAGAGAATCAGATATGTGAGGAAAGAGAGAAGGCTCCATTAGACAAGGCAGAGCCCCCGGGAAGAGAGGTGAGTCATTCGCCTGAGAGTTTACAGTGGGCCTTGTGGAGAGACAGAGTAGTTGACCCTGGAGAGAAATGAGCCCTGGGAGAGAGATGAGACTTATCCCAGCCTACAGCTGATATTGGAAGAAGCTGAGACCATGGAGTCTTAAGAGGAAAACGAAGACTACACCCTTGCAGACATTGGCAGCCATCTTCTTCCAACACATAGCAACGGACATTGGTGAGGCAAGTAACTTATGCTTTATGGCCTGGTAACTATAAGCTTCTATCCCAAATAAATACCCTTTATAAAAGTAATTTAAAAGCTTTTAAAATTTCTGGTACTTTACATCAGCACTCCTTTGCCTTACTAATACAGAATTTGGTACCAGGAGTGGGGTTGTGCATTTGCGATTACCAAAATGCTAGAATGGTTTTATAAATGGGTAAGGGGTATTTTTTGGAGGAATTGTGAGATGCTTGGTAGAAAAGGCCTACAGTGCTTTGAAGAGACTGTTGATAGTAATATGGACTCTAAAGAGACTTTTTATGATGACCTAGAAGTAAATGATGAAACTATTATTGGAAACTGGAGGAAAGGTGATCCATGTTTTAAAGTTGAAGAGAACTTAGCAAGATTGATTCCTGATGCTTTAGGGCAGGCAGAATTTGAAAATGGTGAGCCTGGGCATTTAGCTGAAGAACTTTCCAAAGTAAACTTGGAGAATGTGGCTTGGCTTCTCCTTGCAGCTTATAGCAAAATGACAGATGAGAGAGATAATCTGAGAACTGAACTGTTGGGAACAAAGAAAACAGAAACTGACTCTGGAACTTCCAAGTCTCTGGAAATCAAGCCCCCAAATGATAGTATCCCATTTGAGGACTTAACTAAACTGGGAACTTGTAAATCAGGATTGAAAATGCAGTTATCTAGGAAAGACTTGTGGAAATTCTTACTGTCTTATGGATTAGAACCCTGCTTTCTGCATGCTAAACCAACAAACTTTTTGAGAGCAATCAAAGGAACAAAATCACTGTCAGCCTGGAATAAAGAGACATGGAAGAGAGAGACTGAAGGGAAACAGCTTTAAGAGGAAAACCATGGAAGTTGAGATCTGGAATTAAGATATCTCCTTGGGTCAAGAGAGGAACCCTACCCATTTGGACAGAGAGGTGAGTTTGCCCTGGCAGTTGAAGAGGTTGGATTTTTCTGCCTTCTGTTCAGGGAGAGTTTTGCCACTGCAGGGTACAGAGAGGATAGAACACATTCCCCAAGGATTAGGGAGATTAAGATTGCCACCCCATAAGTCTGAGGGGGGTGGGCCTGGTCCCCTTGGATTAGGGATGCCCAGGTCACCAACTCATTGCTCTGAGAGGGTTGGGCCTGTATGCCAAAGGTTAGGGGAAATGTTGTCTTCACTTCACTGTACTAGGGGGGTTAAGACTCTAACCCAAAGATTGAGTAAAGTGTAGCAATCACCTCAACACTGTTGGAGGGTGAGGTCTGGAGCGCCGTTGCCACCCAGATGCTTGATGAGAGTGGAGCCAAGTAAATGGCTGTTGCGCAAGCCATGAGGACCCAGGGAGAAGAAACCATCATCTTAAGAATGACTCTCAGACATTGACATTGAATGGAGTATGCACTGCAGTTTTACCGACCTGTAGAAGACCCGTGACTCATGTTTCCCTCCCAAATTCTCCTTATGGTAATGAAAATGTTTATCCTTTGTCTGCGCATTTGCGTATTGGAAGCAGATAAATTGTTTTGTAAGTTTCAGAGGTCAACAGCCAGACAGGACTTTGCTACAAGAAAAACTATATTTCTTTAAACTGACTATGATATGATTTTGTACTTAGTACTGTTACTGAAATATGTTTTCTTTTGCAATATTGTAATGTCTTTTTGGAATTCAGAGAGTGGAGTGTGACAGGTTGATATTGCTTATGAATTCCAAAAATAAATATTGGATTATGTTTGTAAACAGGTCTGTTCCTCTGGGCATATTAGATTATATTGGATTCAGGTTTCACTTTTACTTGATTAAATAATGATTAAAGCTTTGCTTAGGCAACATCAGTAGGATGTTGTGTCCCCGCCCCCTTGGTGGGTGGGGACTTACAGAGAAAGACATGGCAGAGGACAGAGTTGGATCTCCAGGAAGTAAATATACAGAGAAGCAGATAGGTGAGGAAAGAGAGAAAGCTCCATTACACAAGGAAGAGGCCCTGGGAAGAGAGGTGAGCCATTCGCCTGAGAGTTTACAGTGAGCAGTTGAGCCCAGAAAGAAACAAGCCCCAGGAGAGAGACAAGACTTATCCCAGCGTACAGATGAAATTGGAAGAACCTGGGACCACAGCCTTAAGAGAAAGGGGAAAGCTGGACCCTTGCAGATGTCAGCAGCCATCTTGTTTCACTATGTGGCAACAGACTTTGGTGAAGGAAGTAACTTACGCTTTATGGCCTGGTAACTGTAAGCTTCTGCCCTGTATTAGTCACCCAAAGAGGTGCCTTTGCAAAATATACCAATAATTGGTTGGTCTTTATAAAGGGTATTTATTTGGGGTAGAAGCTTACAGGTTTAATCTGTGCAGAATAAGTAAAAAGGTTATTTGCAAATCTTTGGAAATGAATAGAAATGGTGAAAGCATATCATGGTGTTTGTAACTAGCAGTGCTATTGTATGAGAATAATAGAGGTTGAAAGGGAAAGTCCAAGGTCATGTATATTACTAGAAGGAAAGCTAAGAACTGTAACAAGGTACTTTATATGACAGTAAAACCTCATGTAAATCACAAATATGGTTGATATTGCATTTATGACTGTTTTGACAAAATATAAATGCAAATATACTAAAAAAAAGAGAAAAATAGCAACTATGTATGGCAGGGGAAGCATTGAGAGATTGAGAAGTGATGAGTTTTGTTTGCTTTTTGTTTATTATTATTATTATTGGAATAATGATAATGCTCTTAGAATGACTGAAGTGATCAATGAACCAATATGTGATTATACCGAATACCACTGATTGTACACTTTGGATGGATTTATGGAATATGTTATTTGTTAAAAAAAATCTATTTAATAAAGAAATGATAGCATAATAATGACCAACTCCTCGAAGGTTTAATAAGTTCTATTAGCATTTATAACAATCTTTGAAAGATTTTTCATAAAGATACAATCCTTCTAAAGAATGCTGCCAACTACAAAGTGACTATGAGGTTTGTTTGGGTTTGGACATAAAACCAGATGATCATCTGTATTCAAATAATTCTTTAAAGTGCCTCCAATCTTCCATAACTCTAATAAAAACTCAAAAAGCAAGATGGACTACTTTTTGTGTACATGTGATTTTCCCAGACATACTACTATAAACCAAGAGTATAAACAATCCTGTTTGCACTTTAGTCATTTGCATACCTGAGATATTGGTTGTCACATTGATGGCTGTAGCTGGCCCAAAGCCTTTGACTGTGCTGGCTCTTATGAAAAACTGGTAGGTGGTACCAGGGTGGAGATGCATAAAAACATGGTGTGTGCTGTTCCATAGATTTGATACAGTCTGGGGAGGTCCAGCCACTGGCACTGCAGGATCAAATGACCTAATGCTGCTATAGCTGACCTGTTTTAAGGAATATATAACCGATTACGTATCCAGCCTAAGTTATATTAAAACATAAATAAATGCTTCTTAATTAAGTAGTATGACAAATGGCATCTCTATGAAGTCAAACATAATTTATTTTCACTTCTTTCTTACTCATTATGATGTGGTTATTTCTCTGTCATTCTGTCTGTCTACCTGTCTGTCCTCTACCCACATGTGTATCTAGATAGTTATATTTGACTAGACTGATCTATTCATCCACTTTCTTCCAAGTCAAACAAAAACTTAATATACTTAAACATCCATATGGATACATATCCACACAACTCTTATGCCTGTATACACTGATGTGTATGAAACAAGGAGAGTGTTAAACAAATGTTTAGTATTGACATTATTCTATGATTTACTTTGTCCACGTTACATAACAAATTTCATGTAAATATTCAAGTATGCTAAAATAGTCACAAATTATAGAACTATGCTAGTGATTCCCATTCCCATGATACTCTCCATAGTCACTAGAAATTTAAGCATTTTCTGCTATAATCCACATTGACTAGGCAGGAAGAGAACTATCCATCTATGCAATTAAAATGATCCTCTGGTTTCTTCTTTTTAGTTGCTCATATTTGAAAAGAAGATAATGATTTTATATCCAAAGCTGAGGTGAAGCTCTGAAATGTTCAATTATATGACATATTTTCCTACTGTGGTATTAATTACTTACTCTGAAACAACTGACATTAAATGGTCTCCCCTAAATCACACTAGGAAATAAAAGCTTCTTAATTTTATGAAAAATAAAATTGTTTTTCTTCATGTGTGACTATTCATTACAGCCATCAGTAAGTCTGTTTGTCAAGGTCAAACCTGTTTCCCACCCAGAAAAAAAAAATGCATTTATCTTAAGAAATTAAAAATTTTAGGTGTCATACAAAATATTTTCAACACTCAATCTTGGGATCAAAAATTTTATAAATCAAAATGGAGAACTAATATGATTTTAATGCTCACTTACTTCTTTTACATCATTTCCCTCTAACCTTTTCCTCTTTCTCTTACCCTTGTTCCTTCAATCTACCTTTCAATTAGCTTCCTTGTATCCCAGTACCTCATATTGAGTGATGATTCCATTTGGATCCAAAGGTTCCTTCCAATTCAAGAAGATCTTATTCTCAAAGGATGTTCCTTTAAGGGATTTGACGGGTACAGGGCCAGGCACTAGAAAACATGCATTTTTTTTAAATTAGAAGCATATTTACATCAAAAACAGAAAGCTTAAATCACGTAAGTTAGAATAGCCAAATTTAAAAATAAATATAAAATAAATAAATAAAAATGTGTCATTAAAAATAAAGTAAGCCATATCAACTTTCTTCTGACTTTCATATATGGGAATTTAGAGTAAGTCTATAAGCTTCTAATGCAGAACATTTTAGAATGCAAAGTTGTTTTTATTCAAGAGAAAATATTACCACCTTAGCGATGAATAAATTGTGTGGTCTAGTTTTCTCTGTTGTATACCTCTAATAAAATGAAGATCTCATTTGTAATTTGTTTCAAGAACAGAGCTATATTTCCCTGAAAGATTTTTTGAAGATTATGAATGCCCCTAAAGAATATCCATAAACAAAGTTCATAAAATAAGGAATTATAGTAATAATTAACACTCCTTGGAAACAAAAGCCAAATCACATAGCATAGGATTGACATGCCCATTAATAACCTGGCCTTTCAAGCAGTACTTATTAAATTTCTATAATGTAACAAAAGACAGTGTTGATTACCATACATTTTTTAAAGTTGTTTGAGATGAATAGGTTCAAGTATCATTGCTTCAGTCTTTTAAGTGAAATGCATTT
>PVKH010020155.1:0-14666 GCA_004027955.1 Chaetophractus vellerosus | reverse complement strand
CCTATCTTGGTGCCAGGGCAAAATCCTGCTCCAACTCTAGTTGAATCCAGATGACAGAGCTCAAGGACTTGGAGACACTCTTCAGACCCACTCCTCCCTCCTGGCCTCAGAATCAAATTGGTGGGTGGATATGAGTTCAAAAGACGGAGGTGAAGGAAACATGTTTATTGAAGCTTCTATCATCCTGGCATGAATATCCCTTTTTAACTGTTGTTTAGATGTGTGGCCTGACTCTGCATCTACATCAGAGCTTTTCTTCCTCTTCCTTTGCTCTTAAGCCACTAGCTTCCTTTATCACAGAGGTCAATGTGCCATAAGTTACCTAAGCTTCCTTATAATTTGAAACTTAAACTTTGCTTTGCTCAGATTATGACTGTTAGAACCCTGTATAAAATAAAAGTCCTCATCCCACTTATTTTGTTAGGAACTTGCTTTAGGAGCAGCTATTTCACTTCTCAGAGAGGATTACACAGAGACTATAAATAGTTTGTCAGCAACATTGCTGTCTAAATGAAGAAAACAAAATGGAACAAATGGCAATTTCTGAATAAGATGGGTGGGGTGACTATGTCCTGTCCTATGTGGCTATCATTGTCACTTGGATCTCTGTACCAGGTTTCTAATGGGTCCTACATAAATGTTTGTTGTGTAAAATACCGTGAAGACAATGTAGAATCTTCAGTGATGGTACACTACACGAGAATCTCCACATTACAAAACAAAAATTAACACTGGTGCAAGGCAGCTTATTCTGACTATAGAGGACTGTAACCTGAGGGTGAAAGTTTGCATGCATCAGGAATCATTTCAGTTCTGTTTCTGGCATCAGGGTTGACTTGCTGGCATTTGGAGATTTCTCCCAGTTTCTAACTGTAGAATAGTGTCAAAAGCAGAATCAAATTGTTGATGTATAATGTAAAATATGAACTACTTATATTTGTGTTTTGTATATTTTGAAATGCTTTCCTGTACATTATCTTATTTTTAAAACTCACAGCAACTCTCTGATATTGGAGAGTTGAGTATTATAGCCCACATTTGTCGATATAAGGAAATTGAATACTGTAAAGATATAGCAAAACCAGAATGGAACTCAGCATCATCTCCAGTAATCATGATGGCAGGATTTCTACCAGTTTTTATACACCATTGTAACCTGAGAATCTTCCACAGTGCTGGGTAAGGGCCTTTAGTAAATACTTAGTGAATTAGAGACAAATTGATTGAATGGGCAAAATATATTAAATTCAAAACATATATCCAATTTCCTTATCCCTACCCAATCCTCTACCCATTCCCTCCATTCTCTCCATAAATGCAGAAGGTGGATAAGTATATATATATATATTTTTAAAAACTTTAGCATTTCTTCACTGATTTTATTATGGGTGGATGAAACCAAGTTAAAGATGAAGGAGGGCTGTACCGTCCCCTGGTTATCCCTGAGAGATCCACACAGGGACTATAAGGCTCCATATATAATAACAAATCGTAATTTCTGTTACTGTCCTTGAGGTAGTTTGAGAAAGATGTACTTATTATCACTAAACCCAGAGAAGAAAATTCTCTCCTTTGTGGCAGAAGTGACACACAACATAATCTATTCTTAATGCTTCCTGAAAGTCTCCAGTGCCATTGCTTTAGCAAGCAGGATGCAAGTGGAAGGGCAGGTGCAGCATGGCATTGACTATTTTATAGTAACATTATAGAAAAACATATTGTTTGCCAGCAGAAAGGGTTTGCTTGACTGCAAGAAAATATATGTGCAAGATTTAATTGAAGTGAATAATAGAAGGTTTTAGAAAATCAGGGCATATAGTCAATGAGAGGTAATTGAGAAAAAAGTTAATCATAAATTGAATGCATTTTTTCTGTTGGGTCTGTTATTTCCACAAAGAAAGTAAGAAACAAGACTAGGAAGAATTTATGGGACATTTCCCACATCATATTTTATGCAAATCATAATCATTCTTTATGCTGTTTGGATTGTTTATGAAATTTAAGAGTAACTATTTCGAAAAATGCATGCCTTAGGGGATCTGAGAAAGCTTGTGCTTTTAAAGAAAGGCCCATATGTTGCTGTTAACAGATCCATTTTTCCAAAAAAAAGAGAGATACTCCTGATAAGTATTTATTCCCCCATAAATTAACCTTCCTTACCTACCATGGCTTTGGGTTTTATATTGAAAAGGCAAGATATTCCATCTTTTAAAACAGAAATTACATTAAATACTACATTTGGTAATTCCATCTTGCCCAATTTTTGATGCAGAAAAACAATTATATTACTCTTACCAATGTTTATTTTTTGTTACATTAACATATGTTAAGATTTTAAGAATCCTGCTTATTATGAATCTATATGAGTTAGCTAAATGATGAATATCTTTGTGACCATTCCATACAAACTGAGTATTTGTCATAAGAATCATATTAAGAAAGCAAGGACACCTTCTTCCTCCCTATGATGGAAGGATATTTTATCATAAATCATTAATGTGTGGAGTTGTAAGCCAAGAGGCATGCTGGAGAAATGGAGGAAAGATGAGAATAGCCCCCTTTTGTTCAAATTCATCATTAACAGGGGCTAGATTATAAGCCAAAACATTGTTTTTGTAAATCAAAAACAAAGCATCAAGCAGATTCTGTAAACTCTGATGGTTACTTATAAGAACACAAAGCCCATTTGAAGGATGGGAGGGAGAGAAGCAGCCTCTTGGTGAGCAATCCACATCCCCAGGGCTCTTAGAGGGAAGCAGCAGCTTTCTCTTCTTGGTCTTCAGAAGGAGTTTTCAAAAGTGTACAGAGCATAAAATGGGAAGTTCTGCTTTCTTTTGCAACTTCTGTAGAGATTCACTATGATATAAATTATAAAAGGTAATTTGCAAGCATCTACAGGAAAAAGCAGACTGGAATACTGAGCAAACATAACTAGTCTCCCCCAAGATGTTTTATTACAATCCCATTGACATTAAAATAGTCATTTAAAATGAAAATATAGCATTCCATAGGGCGCAAGTGTTTCAGTTGTGACAATGAGTTAGAAAACAGAACAAAAAGTAAATTAGGCTCATTATTGTGTTGGTGAATTTTATGTGTGTTATTCCTATGCTGACATTTCACAGGACTAATTTATTCAGTTACAATCTTTAAAAGTCTTTTGGGACACCTACAAGAAGACAAAATTTTATTCTCAGATGTGAATCAAAATTGCTCCAACTTGCTAGGTATTCTTGACTAATATCATAAATACTGCTAGGTATGAAAAATAATCTCTACAACTCAGATAATAACTATAAAAGTTTTTATAAATGACAGACAAAATGTATGTATTTACATTCAAAAATATAAAGCCTTGATTCTGAGTTCATCATTTTTTTAAATCTACTGACGATGAGAGCAAAATATTGGTTTATACAATAAACAGGATCTTTAGCATGGTATTTCTCATTAAAATGAATAAGCAGAATCAACAACATAAAGTTTTAAAATATACTTCAAGTGTATTATTTTCTGTAGCTGAATAACAAAATAACATTTATGATCTCATAATTTCCATGGTCAAGAGTGTGGGCATGGCTAAGCTACATCCTGTGCTCTGGATCTGATAAGACCGCAATCAAGAAATCAGATGAGCTACATTTTCACGTGGAGTTCAGGATTTTCTGCGAAGCTCACATGGTTATTGGTAGAAATCAGTTTCTTGCAGTCATAGGAAGTAAGGTCCCTGGTATTTTTATCCTGGCTGTCAGTAGGGGGCTCACCCAGTTCCATTATGGTGACTGCAGTTCTTGCCTCTCACAGGCCCTCTCACTCATGGCACCTTACTTCTTCAAGGCCAGTAGGAGAAGCTCTCTCTAGTCTGTCAAGACTGAGTTTTATATAATGTAGCCTAATCACGAGAGTGACACCCCACCACTTATGCCATATTCTATTGCAAGAGCATTCAAGGGGACAGGATTATACAATGATGTGACTCTTCAGTGGTAAATTTATGGTGGTTTTGCCATAACAGGGAAAAAAGAATGTCACTTTTAAAACTGATAAAAACATATAATTTCAGGTGAAATACTGAAGGAACTGGGGGTGGGAGATGGACTTTAGAAAAAAATGTGAACATTTCTTAACTGGACATGAAAAGAGAATGTCTATAAACTCAATGTAAGGAAGTCATGACAGAAATATGATACATCAGGATAAGAAGAAGGTGAGAAAGCAGAATTCATAGAGAAGAAAGACTGTAAAAACTTAAAAAAAAGTAATAGAATTAAAATTCAGTACAATTTTTTAAAATGCAAAACTGAAACACACAGCAAAATAAGTAAGATGGAAAACATTCCATCAGTGAAAGATAAGAGAATAGATATAAGTTAGTACAATAACTGATAGTTATAAAGCAAAATATAGTGCATTTTAATATAATATTATAAAATATAATAGCAACAAAATATAATGACTCATATTGGGTTTTGGTATTTTGTTTTTGTTTTTTTTTAAGGAGATACTGGGGATTGAAATCCAGACCTCATGCATCAGAAACAGACACTCAACTGCTGAGCTACACCCGATCCCCTCATATCGAGTTTTAAAAACACCTGGAACAATATCATAAATACCTGAAACAAACACTTGGGAAAACAGACAGAAAGTAATAGAAATCTAATGGGATCGGATACTTAAAATCATATCAGCTTGATATATCGAGTAGATATAAAAGGGATTAACACACATAATATAATATTAAGATAGCCAATAACATTATACATTAAAACCTTTTAATAAACCTTTTAAAAAATCTTTTAAGTGCCCATATTCTAAATCAATCCTTTACCAGATCATTACTAAATCCCCAAATATAGAAAATATACAAGATTTATTTCCTCAATATGATGTGACTCAATAACAGAATTTAAAAGTATTAGTTGCCTATGTGTGCATGTATAGTTTTTTCTTACATGATGAAAAATGTGTTATTTACATTCCAGTCGACCAAGATGGCAATGCAAGATACTCCAGGATCTGTACCCCCACAAGAGTCATTGAACAGTTAGCAAAAACTGGCAGAGCCATCTTCCTCAAAACTATGGAAAAAAGTTAAAGGGCCACAGTAATTGGGAAAGGACCAAAATCACAAAAACACTGACTCATATTTAAAAACTATGAAAGCTCCTGGCACCCTTGCCAGCCCCTTACCCACATGCTCCCCTGCAGGCCTGTGCTTCCACTGTGGTTCCTTGACCCTGTTCTGGAGGGAACAGAGTAATATGCTGTATGTCCAATGCTATTTATCTACTGGAAGTTTGAACGACTGAACCAGGAAACTCATCTCTGGCTCAAACTAACAGATCTTGCCCTGCAAACCTAAGCAGCTTGCAGACAGCTAAATCAGTGACAGCAACCTGGGGCAAAGCATTGCCTGCTTTAACTCATCTAGTAGAGAACCCAGGTGGGGGAGAAAGTCAATTTCAGGGGTAGTACAAGCAGCTCAAATTCCTGTAAATGGGGGAATTCCTATGACCAGGAACAAACACAAACTTAGGACTATATGCAGGCTGAGAAAAAATGGAGAGGACCCTGCACTTCACTTTCAACTCAAGATGATCTACTTAATAGAAAGGCTAAACTCTGAAGGAGAGCGCCAGCTAACACAGAGGCAATTTGCAAAACCTGTGAAAGGTGTTTTTTGCATTGGTTCATTTGTTTTTGTTAGCTACTGCTACTTAAGAAAATCTTTGTCAAATCACTAGCTAGATACAAACTTAAAGGACACAACTCAGGAAGTAAATCCCAGAGTTTACACATAAAAATAAAAATATACAGTGTTCAACAGAAGATAACAAGACAAACCAAGAAACAGGAAATGATATCCCATCCCTAGGAACAGGATAAAAATCCAGAAACCATCAGTGAAGAATATCAGACTTTAGATATACCAAAGACTTAAAGGAAAAAAAAGAGAGATCCTAAATATTCTGGTTAATTGATTCATTACATCCATAGCACAATCCATTCTGATTGCTGCAGCTGAGCTAATTATGCATTAAGTTACCCTGATGATGATCAATTTAAAATAAAAAATGATTGAGATTTTAAAAATGGCCAAAATTTGTCCACTGTATTGTTCACAGAAAAAATAGTTCATCTGGAGAAGGGGTTGTTAACCTTTATTGTTCCATGGACCCCTTTGCCAGTCAGATGAAATGAATACTATAGTAATTTATTTATGCATACATTCATAAGTGAAGGAAATGCTAGATTTCAGTTGTAGATCAGAGAAAATAAAGGTAATCAGTTTATTCTTTTCAATTCCAGCTCAAGGAACCCCTGAAATCTTTCCATAGACCCCTTAGGGGTCCATGGACCCCTGGTTAAGAACCCCTGAACTAAAGTGTTAGGCATGAGTTCATTTTTCCAAATTAATGCATGCCTGCTGATAAGATCAAAGCTCTTCCTCTTTAGAAAATAAAGTAGCTATTCAACCAGGCATGCCAAGAAAACCCCAGCAATCTCAGGCAAGTGTCATTAGATACAGATACAATTTTTTTTTCCTTAATAATGTGCAGTATGGCTCTTAAGAAATCACCATGAACAGGAATGTCTGCCAGGTTCTTCTGCAGAAGATCAAGTGGTCCTCTCCTACAGAAAAGAGTTTTACATGTTGTTTATTAAGGATAAGCCATTTACAACCTTGTTCTAACACAGCCCAACTATTCACAGAGAAATCGGTCCTTCTATATAGCATCCATTTTATACCTCAATTCACTATTCTTTTCTTATTCCAAATATTTCCATTTCAAGGCCCTGTTTCCCATTGCCACTCAACCAGTGCATCAGTACTTGCAGACAGCTGCAAGAAGCAACAGGACTGAATATTCACCCCTGTAGCTTACAAACATCACCCTAAAAATAGCTGGGGAAGATGCAATGTAATGAATACATTGTAAAATGAGAAAATTATATTTTACCTATTATGTCCAAAGAAAATGTATTTGCAAATACAGATTATATCTTTACTATTTTTTTCTCTTGTGCTTTTATTTTCTGTACAATTTCAGCTATTCAATGTGTTTGTTTAGAATAATGAGAGGATATATATATGTATTCATTCATTTACAAGCTTCAACCACAGAAAGATAAGTTGTATCATTGGAAAGTAATCATTTGAGTTTATATAGCATCTTTTACCTATATTCAAAGGAAATTTATATATATTAGTCCAGTCAGTTTATCCTCCAGGCAATCCAAAAGAACAGGAGAAACCATGTTATAATTGGCAGAGAGAAGAAAGCTATGCTTCTATATATATATTTTAGAATTCTATATTATATTATATTATATTATATTATATTATATTATATTATATTATATTATATTATATTATATTATTTATTGGGGTATCTTTGGACTTGAGCATGATATTGGAATTAATTTATATTTTTATTACAATTTCATTATTAGTTGGTAAATTGAGGCTTAGAAATTCCAAGATTGACCAAAGGATGATATTATGTCTCAACCAATGCAGACCAATTAAGAATACGAAGTACTGAAAGGGAGCTATGATCCTTCTGTCTCCATCTGTAAGCTTCCCTAAACAAACGCTAGTATGATTCGTGTGTTTTCCCGCAGCGTTTTTAGGCTCCTGAGCAAGGGCGGTAGGTAACCCCATGAGAACTGAGGCTGTATTTCTACAACAGCACCCCAGATATGCCTCGTGCTATTAATCAAATCAGCGTGTAGAGCACCCTGACAGGCTTGGATATCACAGAGCATGGTCAAAATTCCAGCAAGTAATAAATTCATGTTGGACACTCCTATTTCCCAAAGTTTATTTTGACCACAGGAATTTCTCTCCTTGGCAGCACTTGGATGGTTTCTCATCACCGAGCTTGTTGACTCCATTATCTAACCTCCCCTTCTGATTCTTGTTTGTTTGTTTGCTTCCTTCCTTTCTCCACAGCAATGAGTAAATTCTACTTGTTTTGTCATAAGGAAAACTGTCCCTTTTCCCTGACACATTAGTGGACCCCAACATCCAGGGACTTACCTCTGTCTGTTCTGAGGGTAGAAAACATTTTTCCAAGCAATGTTTTCCCCCCAGAACGAATTCTGGTGCCTGCTTTGAAGCCATAAATGTATTCTCCATCTTACAGAGAAGTATACAAGTTCTCAAGATAAGAGAATGCCAAATGGTGGCAAACAGCTTCTGTAAACCCAGCTTTAAAAATGCAATATAATTTACACTAAGCAAAAATAATGCAAAACTCATTCTCTTTGATTTTCTGCACTCAGAATTCCAATCAATTAACTTGCATGCTTGCATGATTTTTTACTGAATTGGTAGAATCTGTAAGTTTCTCAGGTATCACAAAGACGCAACCTAAGATACTTATTTTGATTTCCTTACTCCCTGATAAATATATGCACTCCATAAACTATGTCATAAATATAGACAACTGACTCATAATGCTAACAGGATTTCAGTTTTTGCTCCAAAAAATGTGCAAAACAATTCTGCTTCAATCAAATTGGGAAAAAAAACCTCTAAATCTTATATTTTTAGGAAGCAACATACTTCATTATATAAGAATGCTGAGATAAAATGTAAACTCATACCTAGTAGATGCAAAACATTGAGAAATAATTATATTTTTCTTTTTTTCCACTCTCCATTATGATTGTGACTATGTTCCTCAAAGAGTTCCTAAAATATCAATTACTGTCAATCAATGAATAAATTATTATTACTCATCTATTCTGAATTGAGCCCTGTACTTGATACCCTGGGATAAATAATGAGATGTAAGTCATAGCCCTCACACAAAAGTACATAATTTCATTGCAGTCCTAAAATTGACACATAAAATTGCTCGGTGTACTATGAGGTTATAAGTGGTATGGAGCAGACTAAGCATTAGGGAAGCTCAGAAAGAGATAAAATAGTGATAGCATTGCTATGTATGTGTGTATGTTTGGGTTGATAAAGGTTGCATTGATATGGGTGTGGATGTGTATTTTGTGTACATGTGTGAAGTCAAAAAGTCTTTGAGGAGGAAACAATGAATAACATGCATGTTGGCCAAACCAGGAAGCTCATGAAGTGATCATTTTAAGGGGCATTGTGCCCAAGGGGAAATTTTATTCTTAATCCTAAGGGAGAAGTGAGCAATGAGAGTGATATAGTGAACAAATCAGCCTCTTTATCAGCAGGGATGCATGCAGTAAAACTAAAACATAGCTGTTTTATCCTACTTTGATAACTTATTTATCAAAATTATATTCTTTTTCTATATTCTTCAACTTCCAGGCCCCATAATTTAAAACCTTTATATATATATTCACTTACCTTCCTCCCATTCTTCTTTTTGAAGGTCAGTCTTTCTAGTGACCCTAATTCTTAATTTCACCTACTCATAATATGGTGGCATTGGGGCTTTGGGTTTTGGTTTCTCTTTTCTTTACTCTTAATTTACTTTATCTCTTTCAACTAGGTTATTTCAAAGACACATTCAGTATCTTAAAGGCATGTTGTATGTTAGCAACTCAGCTATCTTTTTTATTTGCTTCATATCTGAACTCCATAAAATAAGAGTCCATACACTGAGGTTTCACCCTGCCACTTATTCCTCACTCCTTCCTTACCTCAGTCTGATACTTCTACCATGCCACTAAAACTGCTCAGGGAAAGATTACCACCGACCTACCAGAGGAACTGGTGGTGCATTTCTTTCAAATCATTTTTAAGTTATATGACCTAGATATGTTACTTGAAATTGTTGAAAAGGCCCATTGTATTAGTCACCCTAAAGGGTGCTGATACAAAATACCAGAAATCGGTCCGTTTTTATAAAGGCTATTTGGGGTAGACACTTACAGTTACCAGGCCATAAAGTGTAAGTTACTTCCCTCACCAAAGTCTATTGCCACATGTTGGAGCAAGAGGGCTGCCAATGTTCAGCCTTCTTCTTCCTCTTAAGGCTCCATGGTCAGGTGCTCTAGGCTTTGTCTCTCTCCTGGAGCTTGATTTTCTATGGGCTCAGGTGCTTGTTCTCTCCACAAGGCTAGCTACAGACTATCAGGTGAACGGCTCATCTCTTTTTCCTGAGGCCTTTTCCCTTCCTCACAACCAAACTCCTCTGTGTGCTTACTTCCCAGGGCTCCAGCTCAAGAACTCAGCATCAAGACTTCAACTCTGTCCTTTGATATGTCTTTTATCTGTGAGTCCCAAGCCACCAAGGATCAGGGACTCAACACCCTACTGACATGGCCCAATCAAAGCCCTAATCATAATTTAATCACGCCCAGGTACAGAACAGTTTTCAAACATAATCCAATATCTATTTTTGGAATTCATAAACAATGCAAAACTGCTACACCCATCCTCTTGCACCTCTCTCTTCCTTAATTTCTATAACACCACTTCCTTTCTGGTCTTTGCCTACCACCCCAGCCACTCCTTCTTAGTCTCTTTTATGGACTTCACTTCCTCTTCCATGATCCTAAGCACTGGTAAATTGAAGTTCTATGTACATTAATATGATCCCTAAAACATGTCTCATATATATGTTCAAATTAGTATATCAGCAAAACAATTGAGCAAAAAGTAAAAATTTTAAAAACATAAGAAAAGAAAAAAATACAAAGTACAAGAAATAATGATAAGTTATACAGCCAGTAAAATTCAGAATAGATCTAAGTAACTGTTGACAATATGGCTTATAAAACAACACAATGTGATGTTATCAACATGACAACATGAGACAACCCCTGAAAAAACCTCCCCAGAGATTCATTGAATAAAAGGATAAATCCCACTTTCTTAAAACTCTGGAGGACAGTAGAGACTGGAGAAGAACACCACAAATGATGAAGCAAAGAAAAAGAAAATTATCAGGTAGGAAATTGCAGTCTCAGAATGCCAGTCTATTGCTCTCCCCCTCACTCATTCCCCTGCAGCTTGGGAGTCATTCAGAAACAGATTGGGCCATGATTCCTCCATCCCACCATGGTCATAGAGACACTCACAGCATGTTAGCACCCTATGCATATCTAGGCAACAGATCTGAAGTCCACAAAGGCGCACAAGTCACTTGGGAGTGCTGCATGGATAAGGGCCCTGGGGGTGGGCAAAAGGAGAGAGGAGAAAAGTCAAGGCTGGCAAGTGGTGCACTCACTCAATCTAGTTTCTGTTGGCTGGACCACCTAAATGCAAACCAGACTTCTCTAGATTGGCCCACCTTATTGGATTGACCCCTAGAAGGGATACCCTAATGGGGAAGAAACTGTAAGCAGAAAAGCCACAGAAAGAGAGAAAAGGGTGGGGGGGGAGGATACAGGGTTAAACTCAACTGCTGCAAGACAGGAGGTTCCCAGAACAGAAAAGTGCAAAGAAAATGGGGCACTAAATGAGGGAGAGAAGTTAAAGAAGTCATAGGAGCTGGGAAGAAAATTCTGCAAAAAACAAACAGAAGAGATCAAGGTTCTCAGAAAAGGAATAGAGGAAAGGAAGTTTTCTCCTGGAGGTGAAACAATTGCACAAGTAGTGCAATCTTAAAAGTTGTTTAAAGTCTCCATTCAAAAGAAACAGATTGGCAGAATGGATAAAAAGTATGATCCACCCATATGTTGTTTACAAGAGACTCACCTTAGTCCCAGAGGCACAAATAGGTTGAAAGTGAAAGGTTGGAAAAGGTATTCCATGTAAATAGTAATCAAAAAAGAACTGGGGCAACTATACTAATATCAGACAAAATAGACTTTAAATTCAATGCTGTTATAAGAGACAAAGAAGGACATTATATATTAATAAAAGGGGTAATCTATCAAGAAGAAATAAAAATCATAAATATTTATGCCTCTAACCATGGTACCCCAGAATACATGAGGCGCATACTAACAGGGAGAAATAGACATTTCTATAATAATAGTTGGAGAATTCAATACACCACTTTCATCAAATGATAGAACATACAGACAGAGGACCAATAAGGAAACAGAGAATGTGAATAATATAAATGAACTAGATCTAACAGGCATATGCAGAACATTGTCCCCTAAAACATCAAGATATACATTCTTCTCAAGTGTGAATGGATCATTCTTCAGGATAGATCGTATATTGGGCCACAAAACAAGCCTCTATAAATTTTAAAAGATGGAAATTATACAAAGCATTTTCTCTGAGCATAATGGAATGAAGCTGGAAATCAATAACAGGTAGAGAATTGGGAAATTCACAAGTATATAGGAGTTAAATAACACACTCTTAATCAGTGAGTCAAAGAAAAAAGTGCATGGGAAATCAGTAAATATCTCAAAATGAATGAAAACAAGAGCACAACATATCAAAACTGATGGGATGCAGCGAAGGCAGTGCTGAGAGGGAAATTTATAGCCCTGAACATTTACATAAAAAAAGTCAGAGCTAAATTCAAAGACCTAACTGCACATTTGAAGGAGCTAGACAAAGAACTTCAAACTAACACTAAAGCAAGTAGAAGGAAATAAATAACAAAAATTAGAGCATAAATGAAAGAAATTGAGAATAATAAAAAAATAGAATTAACAAAATCAAAAGTTGAATCTTTGAGAAGATTAATGAAATTGATAAACCCTTAGCTAGACTGACAAAGAAAAAGGAGAGAAAATGTAGATAAAATCAGATATGAGAGGAAGGGCATTATTACTGACCCCACAGAAATAAAAGGGATCATAAGATGAAAAGAGGTATGCCAACAAATTAGACAACCTAGATGAAATGGAAAATTTCTTAGAAACACACAGACAGCCTACACTGACTCTAGAAGAAACACAAGACCTCAATAGACCAATTACAAGTAAAGAGATAGACTCAGTCATCAAAAACTGCCCAACAAGAAAAGCCTAGAACAGATGCTTCACAGGTGAATTCTACCTATCATTCTAAGAAGAATGTATACCATTCCAGCTCAAACTCTTTGAAAATAATTGAAAGGAACACAATACTACCTAACTCATTTGATGAGGCCAACATAGTAAATCAATTAATGTAATATACCACATTAACAAAATGAAGGGGGAAAGCTATATAATCATCTCTATTGATGTAGAAAAGGCATTTGACAAAATTCAGCAAACTTTCTTGATTAAAAACATGAGGAAAAATAGGAATAGAAGGAAACTCCCTCAACATGCTAAAGAGCATATATGAAAAACCCACAGGTAACATCATACTCCCTCTGAGATCTGGAATAAGAAAAGGATGGCCCCAGTCAGCAATGATATTCAACATTGTGCTGGAAGTTCTAGCCAGAGCACCTAGGAAGGGAAAATAAGTAAAGGCATCCAAACTGGAAAGGAAGAAGTAAAACTTTCATTGGATAACAATATGCAAACAATGAAAAAGTATCCCTATCTCACACCATACACAAAAACTAGCTCAAAATGAGTTAAAGACTTAAATATAAGAACCATGACTATAAAACTCCTCGAAGAAAATGTAGTGAACCATCTTCAAGATCTTGTGGTAGGCAATGGTTTCTTAGATGTTACACCCAAAGCACAAGCAACAAAAGAAATCAAACAGATTTATGGGACTTCCTCAAAATTAAAAAATTTTGTGCGTGAAGAACTTGGTCACAGAAGTGAGAAGACACCCTACTCACTGGGATAAAATATTTAGAAACTACATATCTGAGAAGGATTTAGGATCAAGAATATATAAAGAATACTACAACTCCACAATAAAAAGACAAACAACCCAATTAAAAAATACGTGAAAAACTTGAATAGACATTTCTCCAAAAAGGATAAACAAATGGCTAAAAAGCACATGGAAAGATGCTCTCCATCATTAACTATTAGGGAAATGAGATATCATTTCACACCCACTACAATGTCCATTATTTAAAAAAAAAACAACACTACAAGCAGGAGTAGGTGTAGCTCAGTGGGTGAGCACCTGCTTCTCATGTACAAGGTCCTGTGTTCAATCTCTGGTACCTCCTAAGAATTATATAAATAAGAGCTACAAGTGTTGGAGAGGATGTGGAGAAGTAGGAACACTCATTCTTTGCTGGTGGGAATATAAAATGGTAGAACCACTATGGAAGACAGTTTGGAAATTCCTCAGGAGTCTAAGTATAGAATTACTGCAAAACCTGGCAATCCCACTCCTTGGCACATACCCAGAAGAACTGAGTATATACCCAGTTCTTGAATAGACATTTGCACACTAGTGTTCTTTATGGCATTATTCACAATTGCCAAAAGGTGGAAGCAACCCAAGTGTCCATCAACTGATAAGTGGATAAACAAAATGTGTTATATACATAAAATGGAATATTTTTCAGCTGTAAAAAGGAATGAAATCTTGATACATGTGACACATGCGTGAAGGTTGAGGGAAATAAGCCAGACACAAAAGGACAAATATCAGGGCCGGCTGTGGCCCAATTGGTAGGGTGCTGGTTTACCACATGGGAGGCCCTGGGTTCGGTTCCCGGGGCCTCCTCGAGTGGGCAGACCGCCTTGAGAAGGCAAGCCACCGCAGGCAGGGCAAGCCGCCACGAGCAGGCAGGCCGCCATGCGGTGAGCTGACTTAGTGGGTCACCACAGCAGGGGGAGACAAGCAGACACAGAAGAACACAAAGATGAACACAGCAAGAACAAGCAGAAAGGGGGGGATA
>PVKH010020154.1:0-14672 GCA_004027955.1 Chaetophractus vellerosus | reverse complement strand
CCAAACATGGAGACAAATGTGTGCCAATTTCCAAACCCTCCATGATCATCTTCAAGATAGTATAGCATCCACTTTCCCACCTTGTATTTCAATGTCAAGGCTTTGCTCCTCTTCTCTCCTCAAATCTGAGGTATTTTGGAATTTTTTTGAGAATTCTCAAACCTTAGCTACTTTGGAATTCTGTGAGAATTCTGTAAAACAAAGGTAGAAAGTGTAAGTGTAATTCACCAATAGATTAAACAAGACCAAGTGCACTTCTCTTGGACACGTCCTAAACTGGATCCAGATTAGGATGAACTGGAGAGCTGTTTCCTACATGGTTTGTCTCCTCAGTCATTGTCCATAGGACTCTGAGGAGCTGTAGGAATATGCAGGTGCAAGCTCGAGGCCCAGCTTCATCTCCAATGTTGTGGAATGGGACCGTACATCATTGGGCAGAGCCCTATGCTCTCCTGTGCCACCTGGACAGAGCCCGAGGAGAGTGACTTCCCGGGGTATCCACGTTGTATCAAACTTTTCTTTTACAGCTTCCTCACCTCTCTGTCTTCACAGAATTGAAGGGAGTTAAGGCCTTGCTCTGGATTAGGATTTGGCTTAAGGGAATGTGTGGCCGGTTTGATCTATCTAGACCACTAAAACTTTCTCCATATCAGCAATAAAGCTGCTTTGCTTTCTACTCATGTGTTCACTGGAGTAGCACTTTTAATTCCCTTCAAGAACTTTTCCTTTGCATTCACTTCTTGGCTAATTGTTTAGTGCAAGAGGCCTAGCTTTTAGTCTGACTTTTTATTTTATATTTTTTAGGAGGTACCAGGATTGAACCCAGGACCTTGTTCATGGGAAGCAAGCGCTCAACCACTGAGCTACATTTGCTTCCCTCTATCTCGGTTTTTGACATGACTTCCTTACTGAGTTTAATCATTTCCAGCTTTTGGTTTCAAGTGAGAGATATGCAACTCTTCCTTTCACTTGAACACTTAGAGGTCATGGTACGGTTATTAATTATTAGGCCTAATTTCAAAACTGCTGTGTCTCACAGAACAGGGAGGCCTGAGGAGAGGGAGAAAGATGGGGGAACGCTGGTCAGAACACACACAACATGTATCAATCGATTAAGTTTGCTGTCTTATATGGGTGCAGTTCATGGTGCTCCAAAATTGCAATAGGAACATCAAAGATCATTGATCACAGATAACCATAACATATATAATAACAATGAAAAAGTTCTAAACAGGGCAGCTGCAGCACTGCAGAGATGGGCTGAATGTCAACAAATCACTGGTACCCTTTAAGGTGCAAATTGCCAAAAGTACTATTCTGTCTGCCAATGAGAGACAGAGCCTGCAGATGGCTGTGGGGCAGATTACCCAGGGGGAAGGGCCTGCACATAGTTACCAAGTAAACTACATCCAAAAGCTGCTGGTAGCTCGGGGAAGCTATACGTGGGTCTTGACAGGAACAGACACTTATTTGGACTGAGCTTTGCATATCTGGTGATAGATGCCAATGCTCAAGATACTGTTGTGAGCCACCAAGTTACATGTGTTCAGACCGAGGAATACATGAACACATAATGTCCAACAGTGGGCAAAGAGGTATCACATTAAACTGGGCAAAGAGGTATCACATTAAACTGATGTGTGTTGCATATCATTCTCAGAGTAATGATTTGATAGAAAATTGGAAAGGGCAATTGAGACATTTGTTAAAATGGAGGAAGATAAAGGCATGAAGAGATGGGTTACATACTTTAGTGAGTATATGCTCACATTCAACAAGCAGTGGGCCAAGGCAGGGTCCCCACTAGATAGATTCCTATTCTCTTCTGGGGTATCTGGGGAACTTCTACAAATATATGGCCCTTTCATACATGTCCTCAACTTTCTTTTTGCCTACCAGATGCAGTGGTCCCAGGACCAGGGCTACAACTGCAGGTGCCAGAAGCAGGGATGATTCCGAAGCAAGAAGCTATAACTAAATCTTTAAACCTTTATTTCCTAAAAGTCTGATGGGGGTAGATTATGGCTTCACCCCAACTGCAAAAATTGGAGTTGACAGTGGACACAGCTGTATTGCTAGTGGCCAAGACAGCCCACTACTTCCTATAACCCTACCTGTATTAATGGGAGAGGACTGAGGGGGAGGCACTGGCTAGTCTGGTATTGCTGTCAGCAATCTGGAATAGCATAGAGGCCAAACCTAATGTCCCTTTCGAAGAAGGAAAGGTTTGGGTAAAATTTAATAATAAATGGAAAGAAGGAGAAATAGTAGCTGAGGCTAAAGGAATAAATGAATGGGATATACGAGGAGGAAAGTCCAACATTACTCATGACAGCCTCAAAGCAAGAGATGATATTCACTCTTGGCTCAGTTATACCAGATGCCCAGAAAAATGAAGCCATATGCATGCCTGGACCATCTTGCTTTTGGAACCTGACAGGGTTGAATGGAAGCCTGCAAACCTGAGTGACATCACTCTGGGAGACATTTTGATCATGCAATACGATGAACTGGACCAATTGTGACTAAGTGGGACTCTAGTAAAGTGCCAGTATCTTTTTGTTTGTTTGTTTGTTTTTAGGTACTTTTGTTTTTAGGTGCTGGGGGTCAGAAATTGAACCCAGGACCTCATATGTGGGAAGCCGGTGCTCAACCACTGAACCACATTGGCTTCCCTGAGTTGTTTTTTTGTTTGTTTTGCTTGTTGTTTGTTTTTTTGGTTGTTGTTGTTTTTTCAGGAGGCACCGGAACCGAACCTGGGACCTCCCATGTGGGGGGTGGGCGCTCAACTGCTTGAGCCACATTTGCTCTCACCAGTATTTTTTTTTTTCCACCACTATCTTTTGACTCTTATTTTTCAGATTACATATACAATCATACTGTGGTATGGTATAACACTGGCATTGCTGTTAAGACTCAACTACTATACGTAAATAAGTCTTATGATAATACTGATAGTGGTGATAAAATATACTGGAGATTGAGTTAACACCTCCTCAAGGTGTAATACTGATGGAAAATGAGTAGCCTGAGGGAGAAATGGATTTAGCTAACCATCAGCTAATTTCTATGCTAAATACTTCTGCACAAGTTTATGATAAGGTACAAACAATGATAAATCAAAGGGTCAAATGAGTAATCAAATGAGTATAAAAATATGAAAATGTATGTAATGGCTTTATATAATAGTATCATTGTTTCTTTAGACCTATCCCCACTCCACAATGGCACCTCCAAATGTCAGTCATATTCGTATTGATACTATTGTTGTACATGTTATTAAATGCTATATTGAATGCTCAAATATTATCATTTTGCTGTAAGTGAACCTCTGCCAAGGCCCAAGGAGTGGTGGACTCTGTAGAAAACAATTAGCCTTGCCCAAAGAAAGGTTTTGGACCTTGACCAGCACCCTTGAATGTCCTGCCTGATAAGAGTATCTTTGCTTACCCAGAGGGCTTGGGCCATGCCAGATAGTCTATGCTAACAATGTGATTTATAGTGGGGGCTTTGGGCCACACTTGATCTCTGGAGAGGCTGGAGACAAAGGTCAGCCACGGGGACAATTGGCCTTGTCTATATGATTGACCCCCAATAAAAACCCTAGACACAAAGACTCAAGTGATCTTCTTTGGATGGCAATACTTCATGTATGTTGCTACACATTATTGCTGTGAGAAGCAAGCACTTTCCTGGACCTTGCTGCATGTACCTCTTGCCTTTGCTGATTTTAATCTATATCCTTTCACTGTAATAAGCTATAGCCATGTGTATAAAAGCTTTTCTAAGTTCTGTCAGTCCTTGTAGTGAGTCATTGAGCCTGAGGGTGGTCTTGGGGACTTCCCAAACTGCAACCACAATGATGGGAATTTGTCAAAGGGACACAGGAGCTAACTGAAATAACCCCCAATGGACAGAGCTAGAACAATTTAAGCAATGAAATAAAGTAACATTGGATCATAACCCAAATTGTAAAATAAATATCCATAGGTCCATACTAATATAAATAAATATTAAATAAATAATCAAATGGGGAGAATGGACAAATCATCCATGCAAAAGAATTCCGAATAATTTACATAGCTACTCCACTCTAAAGGAGTCAAAGCATAACTCCCCACTCCTTAAGTGTGGACTGTGCATAGTGACTTCCTTCCAAAGAATACAGTATGGATTATTCATTAAAAAGTAGCTAGAGGGAAGTGGATGTGGCTCAAAAGATTGGGCTCCTGCCTACCACACAGGAGGTCCATCGTTTGGTTCCTGGTGCCTCCTAAAGAAGACAGCAAGCTGGTGTGACGGGCAGGTATGGTGAGCTGGTGCCATAAGATGACGCAACAATAGACACAAAAGGTAAGACATGAGAGACACAACAGAGCAGGGAACGGAGGTGGATCAAGTGATTGGGTGTCTCCCTCCCACATCGGGGGTCCCAGGTTCAGTTCCCGGTGCCTCCTAAAAGAAACAAGGAAGACGAACAGACACAGTGAGTGAAAACAATGAGGGAGTGGGGAGAAATAAATTAAAAAAATAATATATATATATTTTTAAGTAACTAGAAAAAATGGTTATCAACATGGAACAAATTGGAGTTGGTTCCCTATTTTATACAAAACATAAAAATCCAAACCTTAGAAATAGCAAGGACTTAAATGACAGAAATTAAATTTCAAAATCCTTAGTATAGTGTGGTAATGGTTGCTTTGAACACTTTAAAGGGATGAGTTATATAGTGTATAAATTAAATTTCAATAAAGCTGTTAAAACATATGCATGGAGGAGCGGATGTAGTTCAAGTGGTTGAGCACCTGCTTCCCACATACAAGGACCTAGGTTCAATTCCCAGGACCTCCTAAAAAACAAACGAAAAAGCCAACTTGGGGAAGTTGAAGCAGCTCAGTGGTTGAGCACCAGCTTCCCACATACAAGGTCCTGGGTTCAATCCCTGGCCCATGCATGCATGGCAAAAAAAAATTATAGATTTTTTTTAAAGATTTATTTTTTATTTATTATATATCCCCCCTTTCTGTTTATTCTTGCTGTGTTCATTTTTGCATTCTTCTGTGTCTGCTTGTCTCCCCCTGCTGCGGCGACCCGCCGAGTCAGCTCACCACGCAGCGGCTTGCCCTGCTTGCGGTGGCTTGCCCTGCCCGCGGTGGCTTGCCTTCTCGAGGCAGTCTTCCTGCTCGAGGAGGCCCCAGGAACCGAACCCGGGGCCTCCCATGTGGTAAACCGGAGCCCTACCAATTGAGCTACAGCCGGTTCCCGAAAATTATAGATTTTGAGAGGACTGAGAATTCAATGAACTTACAAAACATATAAACAATGCTGCTATGAATAATTCATTATTTTCCCCACTGATCTGCCATACCTGTCATATAGCAAAGTTCCATATATGGTGGTTCTGTTTCCAGATTCTATATTCTATTTCATTTTTCACTTTTTCTGTCTCTGAGAAAGTACTAAGCTATCACTATAACTTAAAAATGAATCTTGAAATTTGTAGAGAAAATCCTCCCTCATTATTTTTCTGAAGCACACTGGTAATCTTTTTAAAATCTGTTTGGCAGTGAAGTATAACACACATATAGAGAAGTGCAAAAATATAAATGTACAGCTTAAGGAATTATTTTAAGGTGAATACCAACATAACCATCATCCAGGTCAAACAGTAGAAGATTGCCAGAAGCCTGACACAGGCCCCTTCAAAATCACAAATTCTTTCCTCCTTCTCTAGAAACAGTTCCCGTCCTGACATTTATTGCATTCACTTCCTTGCATGTGTTTGTAATTTTACTCCAAAATATGCATCCTTAAACAGTAGTTTGGTTTTGCTCATATTTGAACTTTATACAAATGGAATTGTACAGTAAATATTCTGTGCCTGACCTCCTTTGTTCAACATTATGCTTTCTAAGTTTCTGTTATGCTCTTATATGTACCTGTAATTTTCTCATTTTATTGCTGTATTACATGACCATGAATAAGTATATCATAGTGTGAGTGCATATAGATAGATATATAGATATATAAATTCATTCTACTGTGTGGTGATGGACACTTGGATTGTTTCCAGTTTTTGGTTATTACAAAGAATGTTAAGAACATACTTGTACATGTCTCCTCAAAAGCATAAGCATGCATATTTGTGGAATTACTAGACCATAGGGTATGTATGCCTTCAACTTTACTAAATAATGTCAAACAGTTATCCAAAGTTGTACCTGGCTGCATTACCCAGGAGTTTGTTAAAAAGGCAGAATCTTGAGTCCCACCCTGGAACACGGAATCAGGATCTGCATTTTAACAAGATGTCATCTCCAGATGACACATATGCATGCTAGAATTTGAGGAGCTCTATCCTCCTACTGCCCTACCACTTCTCCATTTAACTTACCTTTTCGGCCAGGCAATAGCCAGATGGGTCTTGAAGAATAATTATCTAGTAGCACAAATTTAATCACTTGATGAGGCCAATCACAGCTGTGGTTGCACAAATAGTATCTTCTGTGGAGACGATCAACACAGTCCCTGGTACCTGGTTTGTAGCTATTGACTTAGACTATTCCTTTCTTTTTTCAATTCCTTACAAAAGAAGCAGTTTGTAAGAATAAGAGACATATGGAATGGATAGTGGAAGCAGCACACTATGATTATCAACAAACAGAGACTATAGCAGCTATGATCGTTAGGCTAATGTGTCAACTCGGACAGGTATTGTGTCCAGGTATTAGGTCCAGCAAGCACTGGGCTAATTGTAATACAAGAGCATTTATGGACTTCGATCACCAGTGAGTTTACTGCATGGATGGCTGATTACATCTGCGTCAATCAGGGAAAATGGATCAAGAATGGATGACGCTTTTATCCAATCAGTTGACTGCCTTAAAAGGGGAACTGATTTCAACATTCAGAGAGAATTTCCCAATTCGTCTTTGGACAGACAACTTCACCCAGAAACTCATCAAGGACCTTTCATCGGTCTTTCATCGGAGCCCCTGGCTTGCAGCCTGTCTGCAGAACCTGGACTTGTGCATCCCCACGGTCACATGACTCTTATAAAATCTTATATTATTGACAGATTTTTCCTGTTGATTCTGTTTCCCGAGAGAACCCTGACTAATACAGCAGCTATGGTTCATGTTATTTGCTTTTTTTTTTTTTTTTAAGATTTATTTATTTTATTACATATCTCCCCTTCCCCCCCGCTGCGGCGACGCGCCGAGACTGGTCACTGCACAGGCGCGGCTTTCCCCGCTTGTGGGCTTATTTGCTTCTTTTACACACCCCTACTACCTTATATGAAGAACAAAGCTTGAGATGATATGGTAGTTGACACTTTAAGTACCCCATGTGGGTGACATAAATATTGTATCTGGAGAAAGGACAAGAATGGATCATGAGAGGCAAAAGGGGTGAACTATGCTGAACATTTTCTATTTTTCCCACCATACTCACTCTCCATCCTTCATCCTTCACTATGTTTGGGAGACTGACATTCATGGACTGCATCATTCAGACTCCCTTGTCTTTTGGCTTCTTGTGGGGTTCTGTCAATAGGAGACACAGGTAGGAAATTCATGGGCAGTAGGAGTGAGAGGTTGGGGTGTTTATTCCCCTTGCTCTCTCTCTCTGACAGGCTGAGGACTAGCACTGGCTGTATTTCTCTATTAAAGGCCACAATTCCTCTCTGGAGTTTCTCTCCTCAACATTCTGAGTTCTGGTAACTGCTCAATCCTCTTGCCCCTTCAGGCCTGAGATGGTAAAGGCTGCTTGCTGTTTCTAACCCTAAGCAGCTTCACCATCCTTTTTGGTTTTTCTGAATTTCGCCCACACCTTTGCAAATAATCCCTTTATCAAATGCACCTCAATTTTGAGTGTATTGGTCTGTTTCCTTTTGGGGTTGATAAATATACCCAAGGTGGACCTTGATGAACACACCAAAGTTCATTATGCTGAACTATGTTTTTCCTGGAAAAAATCATGAAGGTGGCAAGTTTTATAGGACAAACCATTAATGGTTAATACACAAAGGATGTGCTGATCCCTGTACAGGGCTACAAGAAAAAGAAGCTCTTTAACAACAGCAGGAAGCTCATATACTGACCTGAAAAAAGCAGTCACTCTTATTCAGGGAATTCAAAGTCACGCACATTAGAAGGCCACTGTTAAGGAGTCAGCCCAGTTAAGAAACCAAGATGACATTGGAAAGCATCTTTTATAGAGAACAAATTTAAACTCCACCAAAAGCAGTACTGGTTGGAGGGTCTGGAGACCAGAAAGGGCAGACAGAGGATATTATCTAGTTTTGTATATACTGTTAAAACCCTTGAGGCTTAAGAGCTAACATGTTTAAGCTCAAGAAATTCCAGAAATCTACATGTCTAATTGCTTCAGATTCCACTCATTGGTAAATATGATGCTAACCATAAAGTATGGTGTGCATTCAGGCCCTGCCAATCACAAGTAAGCAAGCTAAAAAGTTATATAGAATGATGGTCTTCTTGATTGGGTTCAAGAGCCTTCAGTTAAATTGGATTCTGTTATACCTGAGTAAAGCAAGCATGCTATTTCCCATGCATTAGAAGGTTCCTGCCACTCACTTCTAAGACGTGGGGGTGGGGAAGGGAGGATCCCATGACTTGGTCTCTGATTCTTTTCCCCTTTGTGGAGATAACTGCATCTGCCCACATTTGATCCACATTCCTTTTAGCATCCCCACAACTCTCTTTTTCTCCCAGCATTCTTTAAGAAGAATAAACCCTTAGCCAGCAGCTGACCTCATCATTGCCATAACAATGCCTGAAACACTCAGGGACAACTACCCTAGAATCAAGAACTTGGAGGTGGATGTGGCTCAAATGGTTGGGCATCCATCTGCCATATGGAGGGACCTGGGTCCGATCCCCGGGACCTTCAAGTAAAAAAAAAAAAAAAAAAAGAACTCATCCATGTCCAAGAGGGATCAGGATATGTCCCGTCATGCCCCATACTCCTGTTCACTGCATCTACTGTATCCACTGCCACAAGCACAAGACTGATTTTCCATCATCACCCAAACCCTCATTCCCATAATGTTCCCTATGTCCTCTGAGGTTCCCTACTGCTCTACTCACTTCAAAACACTTCCATTGTGCCTGCCCAAACTCCTGGTTCCTAAGAGAAAACTCCACTATATTTTAACCTCTCCCTTGAACATTCTTACCACATCTTTGTATTAGCTGAAATCAGGCCCTCTCTTGAGTCCATAATTTCCCCAGAAGTCCATTCTAGCCAAAGTATCACAATATTAATCCCATGGATTGCAAAGGACTCCTAAAGCTATCTTTATTAGTCAGCCAAAGGGGTGGTGCTACAAAATACCAGAAATCGGTTGGTTTTTATAAAGGGTATTTGTTTTGGGTAGAAGCTTACAGTTACCAGGCCACAAAGTGTAAGTTACTTTCCTCACCAGTCTATTGCCACATGTTGGAGCAAGATGGCCCCCAAGGTGCAGGCTTCCTGGGTCCTTCTCTTCCTGGGGCTTGTTTCTCTCTGGGCTCAGCTCCTCTGTATTCTCCACAAGGCCAGCTGTAGACTATCAGGCACCTGGCTCTGTCTCTCTCCCCCGGGCTTGATTCTCTCCAGGCTCAGCTGCTCAGTTCCTCTGTGTGCTTACTTCCTGGGCTCCAGCTCAAAACTCAGCATCAAAACTCCAACTCTCTTCCCTGTCGTGTAGTTTTCTCTGTAGTTTCCTGCTGACGTGGCCCAATCAAAGCCCTAATCATAATTTAATCACGCCCAGGTACAGACCAGTTTACAAACATGATCCAATATCTATTTTTGGAATTCATCAATAATATCAAACTGCTACACTATCTAAGACAGGGCTTCTTCCAGCTTTAGGGCTCCTGTTTCCTTACCAGAACAAGAAATGTTTAAAAGGTTCAGAAGTTGAAATGAGTTATTTAGTCTTGAGTTTTCACATACCAAGTCACTTGGTGCCCAGGTGAGTTGTCACTAGACTGGGGATTATAAGAAATTGATTTCAGAAATATAAGCATTCATATCTCTTTTGTGAAAGTAAAATTCATACCTTATATGCTACCCTCAAACGTAGAAGAATGAAAGTCTTAAACATAAAGAAATTTCAATGGAAGAGATAAGGAAGCTGTTCTCTTGATCCATCCGATCCCCTATTCACCTTCAATTGTCCACTTTCAGCACCTCTAAAGCCTGTTTTTAGTTGTGCCCCCTTGTGATCAAATAATCCTTCTCCCCCCCCCATTGCTTCTTGCAACCAAAGAAGACATTCCCTTTCTTGTCCTATGTGTTCAAGTTCTAATCATTTCATCTGTAAAATACACACACATTCACATGGTTAAAACTTTCTCATAGGGCCGACTGGATAGCCCAGTGGATAGGGCATCAGCATACCACATGGGAGGCCCGGGTTCGGTTCCCGGGGACCTCTCCTAGCGGGCAGACCGCCTTGAGAATGGCAAGCCGCCATGGGCGGGCCGGAGCCGCCATGGGCAGGACAGAAAAGCTGCCACGGACAGGCAGAAGCCGCCACGGGCAGGGCAGGTCGCCTGCGAATCGAGCGCAGCCAGCCACCCGCGAACTGAAAAGCCGGCCGTGATGGAGGCAGAGGCCGCCCACAAGCGGGGAAAGCCGCGCCTGCGCGGTGACCCAGTCTCAGCGCGTCGCCGCAGCAGGGGGGAAGGGGAGATATGTAATAAAATAAATAAATCTTTAAAAAAAAAAAAAAAAAAAAACTTTCTCATAGTCAGTAAATGAGAATTTTCTGTTAGTTAAGGTGTTGGATTAAGTGAGCTTCCATGGTGCTAACCAAAACCAAAATTTTGTGGTTCTGTGTTTCCATGGTGATGTGATTTTAAGATTCTAATCCATTGGTGGTTTAGTTTCCTAGGCAGTTTTAGGCAGTCTATCTTCTTCTCTGGCATCTCCCATGTCTGGGATTTCAGTCATGGCTTCTTGGGATCCCTAAGCTGAGTGACATCTCTTTCTTAAAGAAAATATACACTCCTCCTGTAGGTCTTATAAGGGGAAGACAACCAACAAAAACCATCTATGAGTTCTAGTGAGGCGAGAGGACATGAAAAAAAAGTGTTCTGAGTATGTTTTATGAGAAAGTGAAATAGTATATTGGCCCCTAGACTCAGATGCCTGTGGGGAGAAGTGCTAGTATCAATGGATTGATCAGTATCGTCTTTCAAGGGACCCATCTCAATACAAGATGGTGACTTGTTTCAGCAGCTACATCAGGATGATGGTATAACTCCCTGGAAGAAGAGAAGACCCAGCAGAAGTCTGCACTCCAGCAGGACATTTCACCATTCACCAGCGCTAGAACAAAGAAAATTGGCCAGCAGGGAGAGAAGGAGATGGAGGTCTGGGTCTTTGACCAGGTTTATCCTACCCCAGGGGTTTTGCTGTCCTATTAATTGAACAGAGGGTAAGACCCTGGACTTCAAATTGTTTCTAAAATCTCTCTAATCCAAGTCTTTTTTTTTTTTAGATTTTTATTTTTATTTATTTATATATTCCCCGCCCCTGCTGCTTGTTCTTGCTGTGTTCATTTTTGCCATTGGCATTCTTCTGTGTCTGCTTGTCTCCCCCCCGCTGCGGCATCCTGCCAAGTTGGCTAACCGCGGGGCGGCTTGCCCGCCCACAGTGGCTTGCCCGTCCGCGGCAGGCTGCCTGCCCGAGGAGGCCCCGGGAACCGAACCCGGGGCCTCCCATGTGGTAAACCAGAGCCCTACCAATTGAGCTACAGCCACTTCCCTCTAATCCAAGTCTTAATCGTCCCCCCCCCACCCCGCCCCAGTTACATGTGCATTCTATCTGCAATCTAACAGAAATACATCTTAGGCAAGCTTTCTCCATCACGGGTCTCATCCAGACACATCATCCCACTTTCTGGTTGTCTAGTTGTCACTTCCTCAAGAATGTTACTCCGGCACTATTATCATTCTTCACACAAACTTTTGGTGATCCTTTTGTTCTTGAATAGTGCTTCCTATTTGTTCTCTCTCTGAAAGAGAAAATTAATTCTTCATACACTTAGGCCTTCCCTTTGCCCAACTGCAACAGGCAACCCTGCCAACTCTGTCTTTTCTCCTCATGCTTTGTGTATGGACAAGTATTAGGGTGCTGCTCAAGTAATTTCTGTGCAAGAAGAGGGGGAGCACCCTCTGTAACCTTCCTACGGGTCCTCGATCTTGTTCTACTTCACAGGGCTTTCTCAGGAAATTCTAGGTTATTCTATTTATGGAGGATACCATTGTGGATTCTCCAGAAAGTGGATGGTCAAGATTTTATATAATATCTAGTTGGAGAATGACAGGGTACAATGTTATTTTTCCCTTATTTCTCTGCCCTGATTATTGCCCAGTCCCACCAATGCACATGAGTGATAAGGAACCAGATCACCTAATTCCGAGAGTACTTTGGTGATCTTCCTCTTATTTTGCTTTTGAATATTACTTCCAATTTGTTTGTTCTCCCTTTGAAAGACAAAATCTGTTATGATTATCTCTATGAAAAATTATGCATAGCACTATGCAAAAAATATGGATTTAAATATCACCTGTATGCTCATGATTCTCAAAACTCTCTCTAGTTCTGGCCTCTTCCCTGAGGTCCAAATTCAAAAATCCTTATTCCTACTTGACATCACCAGTGGGATATTTAATTAACCTCCTAAAATTGGCCTTTCAGCAAATCACGTTCAAACTGAACAATTTATTCCACCTACAAACAATTCTCTTATATCACATAACCAATCCAACAGGACATCCTGCTTACTCTAGTGTCAAATACATTCCAAATAGAATGTCTCCTCCTTATCTACTATATTACATGGAAGTCTTAAAAATTGTCTGAGAAGTACTTAAAAACTCAAAAACACTGTTAATATAGGCAATTTTTACTTCCAAACGCCATCTGAATGTTTGCTTTTGTAAGGATTTCTTAATCTGCTCGTTTCGCCCACGTCATATGCTTGTCAGTGATGTGGAGAGTCAGGAAGAACATCCAGCATCCCATAAAACATTTCATTTTTATTCAACAAAGTAATGTTAAATAAATGGGTTAGCATCTGTTTCTAAGTTTCAAAGGTATGTAAAAAATCACACAAACCAAACCTCTTAGAACATCCTCTAGTTGACAAATTTACAGATGCTGAAGTCAGAACACCATATTTAGAAATGAGCAGACCCATTTATATTTATTTGACATATTACACAAATACAGAAAGATGCATAAAACATAGGAGTTCTACTTAAATTTAAAACAAATATGTGTGTAGCCTCCCCCCTCCCCCACCCAAGTCAAGAAATAGAACATTACTAGCCCCTCAGAAGTTTCCTGGCATTCCCCTTCCTGATCTTAAATCCCTTCTCTCCACTGATGGTAAATATTATTTGGAGTATTAGGTTATTAATTTCCTTGCTTTCCTGTACATTTTTTTTTTAAAGATTTATTTATTTTATTACATATCTCCCCTTCCCCCCGCTGCGGCGACGCGCCGAGAGTGGACACTGCGCAGGCGTGGCTTTCCCCGCTTGTGGGCGGTCTCTGCGTCCGTTCACGGCCGGCGCTTGCTTCAGTTTGTGGATGGCTGGCTGCGCTCCATCCGCGGGTGACCTGCCCTGCCCGTGGCAGCTCTTGCCCCGTCCGTGGCAGCTTCTTACCCTGCCCATGGCGGCTCCGGCCCGCCCATGGCAGATTGCCATTCTCAAGGCAGTCTGCCCACTAGGAGAGGTTCCCAGGAATCGAACCCAGGGCCTCCCATGTGGTATGCCGGCACCCTATCCACTGGGCTATCGAGCCGGCCCCTTTCCTGTACATTTTAACTACCTAATTGTGCTAACCTAAATACTGCTAGTTTAATCTTGCCTGTTTTGAGATTTATATAACTATACTTATACAGTATTATCATACTGCATATGGTTCATTCAATATTACATCTTAAAAGTGATCAACTGCAAGTATATTTATCTGTAGTGGTTTATTTTTTGCCACAGCATAATATTCCATTGTATGACTATATCACTGTTTATTTTTGCATTCTACAATTGATGGCCAGTTTACGAATAAGGCTTATCTGAACATTCTTTGACTTGTATGTGTGCATAACACACATATCTGTAGTGCCCATGTCCAAGAGTAGAATTGTTGGGTCATTTGGGATGAATATCTTGTACTTTACCATATACTGCCAAAATCTATCCAAAGTATTCGTACCAATTTTCATTCCTACCAGCAGTCTGACACTTCCTGTTCCTTTACCTGATCCTCCTACTTAGCATTGCCAAATGTATTAATTTTTGTCAATTTGGTGGTGTGTAAATGTGATTTTAATTTTATTTTCCTGATGATTAAAGCAATCAATAATATTTTTATATGTTTATTGCCTGTTTGGATGACCTTTTTTGTGAACTACCCTTAGAAGTCTTTCCCCCTATTTTTCTATGGGGTCGTGTGTCTTAATTGATTTTTATTATTTTTATTTTTTTTAATTTATTACATATCCCCCCCTTTCTGCTTGTTCTTGCTGTGTTCATTTTTGCGTTCTTCTGTGTCTGCTTGTCTCCCTCTACTGTGGCAACCTGCTGAGTCAGGTCACCGCACGGTGACCTTCCTGCTCGCGGCAGCTTGCCCTGCCC
>PVKH010020153.1:0-14672 GCA_004027955.1 Chaetophractus vellerosus | reverse complement strand
CAAACCTAGACAGGGTGCTGCAGGCAGGCTCCACGGGGGGACACTCAAGGACGATATGGCTGCTTTTCTCCGGTGAGGAGAGTGCTCCCAGTGAAGGGGTCAGGCTGGAGCTGAGCCTTCCTCTATCTGCACCACGCCCACTCCAAAGAGCAGAGGCTCTCACCTTCAGGCTGAACCACAGTGAGACCCAGTCACCTTCCCGTCCCCAATAGCATCTTGTCGCAACTGAGTACCACCAGCTGGGAACCAAAGCCTCCCTTCCCTGCTGCTCTCCATCCACTTGGCCCATGGGTTTGTGGGAGACCCCATGATTTGAGGGAGGGATTTAGAAGAAATAAAGGGGGCAATAAGAGAGTAGACTATGCCTCCTGCTGCTACCTCTTTCTCTGATGCAAACTTAGCCCAAACAAGGACAAGAATGTTCATCTGAATTAGAATGAGATTGATTTTTCAAATTGGATTAGACAGATGGAATCACACTGAGTTATGGTTGTGTCTCCATTACCCACTGGGAAGAATACACTCAGTAGCAATTACTGGAAAAATAAAATCATTCCACAAAGTTAACAACTCAATGAGTTCATACTCCTTGGTCAAACTGGTCAAATGAACAGCTCTGTGTCATCAAGGAAGAGGTAATGAGATTCCAGGCAGAAAGAAAAAGATCAGTTCGATCTGAAACAGGTACAAAATGTACAAGCCAGAGAAATTTTGTGAAAATAACATGATGCAGCAGGTAATTTCATTGTGCAAGAAAGCTGGTCAATTTGAACCTTGAAATGTGTTCATTTCTAGTTGCCTTCCCAAATCAAATGACTATATTACTTTAGTGTTGGTGCTGCCAAAAGCTGTCCAGAGACAAAGACTGAGGCACAAATATTTTATTTGGGAAAGGACTGCAGGAAGCCCAAGTAGCAGAGTGGAGAGGTGAGACAAAGGAGTGAGAGTCAATGAAGAAGGTGGAAATAAGTGGGCTACTGCCAGGGGCAACTGGGGCTCAGTACTGATGGAGACCTTCTGCAAGACACCCCAGGATTGTCCTTGTGGGGAGAGGGTGCTGGAGTATTCCTCCACCATCTGCTGTCTACCCCTCGTTGGGTAAGAGGTGCTCTGGGGGTATCCACTCCCAGAACTTCCAAAGCGAGTTCCCTCTGTCACAGAACACCCTCTGGGAGAGAGACCCGGGAAGCCACGAGGAGGCACAGGGACGGCCAGCAGATAACTTCCAGGAAGGGCCATTGGCACGTGAGTGGGACTCTGACACCATCTCCTGCCTAAATGAATCTAATGAGGGACAAAAACAGAACTTGAAAAAGTTGGTGGGGCTGTGGTTTCTCGATGAAAATGTACTGATTTAAAAGCAAAGGGATTCCTTATCCAGAAAGGCCCCTGGTAGCCTGGCTACGCACAGGGGGATGGTTGTGGCAGAATAACCCTCCTTAGACGACACACAAGACTCCCGGGCCCAGGCACTACGTGCCTTCCATAGGATGCTTTCCAGATTGGCCCGGTGTTTTGGGAACCCTGTGCCTTCAGATTTTTCTCTTTCAGTGATCTTAGGTGACTTAACCCCTTTTAACCTCAGATTCCTAGCTATAAATGGGAATAACAAAACCTAGATTAGTGAGTTGTTTGTTAATCCGCTCTTTCTCCCTGTCTTTCATCCCATCACCTGGTCACTGAGATGACTATGTGCAGAAGGATCCAATGCTCTAATGAAGCACTTTGTTCAAACTCACGGAGCAAATGCTTTTATGATTAAGCTTCATCACATCGTGGCCAGCTTTCTTAAAACTGTAAAGCTAGACAAGACATCAAGATCTTATGTGACCCACCCTAACTGAGCAGGAAGGCCCGGAGGAGTTAGGTGAGGACAAAGTAGTAACCATCGTACCCCAGTAGAGCACACCCCAACATGCACACACACGTGCACACACACATGAGAATTTCAGTTCGGTGAGGGAAGAGATGTTAACCTGTTTGTTCACTGATGTGTCTCCGTCACCCAGAGCACGTGATCAATGCAAACAGGCTTTGTATTGGCCTTTGCGAAGGCTAGCAAGAGGTGGCCATCCTTCCCCAGAGATAGCCTGACAGGTCCCGTTACTTTAACTGACACCAGAAGGAGCCCTTGGGTTTTAGCCTAATTTATACCCTGGACCTCACTGGCCATCTGAAGCCTATGGTTGGACCCCTTCTCAGAAAAATATTTTTAAGTGCCTAAAATAAAACACATAGGCTAACACAAGAAACCAATTAAATTATAGTTGTCAAAATACGTTTTAGTTTTGCAGCAATATATTAAACAGCAAGATCTTGTGATGAGTCTACAAACCACTATAATTTCAAAGTAATGAGTATAAATGATATTTTTGAGATGTCTCCAACAAGTGTTAATGTGCTAGGAAGATATTGGTGATTTCCATTGGTGAAAAATTCACAAGTTCTGCATATAACTGCTCTGATTTGGTATCTCTGCCCATAAATGAAAGGCTACCTTTTCTTTAAGGTTAGTAAAAACTCGAGGTGTAAACTTTACCCATCCAAGCTGATGGGCTCCAATTCCCACTCCATCCCGCCCCTTCGCCCACCCCCCCGGTTCCCAAATCCCCAGTTGATTTACTGGGCTGGGGTGATGGGAATCCCTGCATAGAAACATGTTCTGAATTCAAAATAAACTAGAAGGAAAAACTGTGACCACCAGGTCAAAAACCTCGGCATGTCTGATGCAGATTTTTTCATTGTCTCCCAGTTTGGCAGTGAAAATTAGAATGCACTGTGCTAGAAAAATGTCACTAACAACACCTTTTATGGAGCATTTCCAGTGTCCCAGGGACTGTGCTAGGTACTTAGATATACTTTATTGAATCCTCAAACAACCTTGCAAGAACAGGGAGTTAGCTCCATTTTCTAATGAGGAAATATACACACAGAAGCCCAATAATTTGGCTAACGTTGCATGAAGTTTTCATACTTTAGCTTGCGTCAGAATCGCACGGTGAGTCCAGTAAAGATGGAGATTCCGGGCTCTCCCGTAGGGATTCTCCAACAATGTCTGGGACGATGCCCCAGAAGCGACATGTTCGGGGCACCCAGGGATGGTTCTGCTGCAAGCTGCCTCCGCTCTGTCCTCTGAGACGCTCACTTAGCTGTGTCTGCCTGGCTCAGGTCACTCGGGTGTTGGCTCCAGGGACGTGTTTGCGCCCCACCCCTCAGGATGCCCTCCTCAGAAAGCCGCCCACATGGCGCACGCAGGACCCGCTCCCCCAGGCGGCGGAGGTGCTGCCCCCCTGCCCTCCCGCTTCTCCATCCGCCTCTCCAGGCTCTCCCACACCCACGCCTCTCTGCCAAGTGCTACTTGGAAGGTGGTTTCAATATGAGAGACCGTGGACGGCTGGTGAAAAGAGAGGACGTAGCCATGCCTCGGAGGGCCTCCTCAGGCCGCAGAGCAGGCCCGGCTGTGATGTCCCCTCTGGAGCCAGATCCTGGGCTGGGGGATCCTGCCCATGCAAACCTTAAATGCAAATCGCTGCCTGTGCTTCATCTGGCCTGCTGCTCCAGGCAGCCAGGCCCAGCGCCCTTGTGTGCCCGGGGGCATTTCAAACCCCAGGAAAAGGGCAAAAAAATGACAGTTAAAGGCATAATCGAACATCTGCTTGTTTTCTTTCGGGGTCTCTGAGCCTGAGAGGCAAGGCAAGTAGATGAGCCACCAAATGCGGGGACGACGGCCGTGGACATGAAAGAGTCCAGGCTGCTCAGCCCCTCTGAAGCCCACGCCTTCTCCCTGCGCTGGGAGGACCCTGGCACTGACACACCGCCCGAGTGCCTGCTTCAGGAGGCGCCCTCTGTTTTGTTTAACTGGTAACAGAGGTAAAGTCAGGGCCGAGAGAAATAAGCTTAGGTTCAACCGAAATTGGGCTGAGGCCAAGACCAAACTTCAGGAAAGCGGGATAAAGATCACATGCTAACAGTAAGAGTGAGGCCGGCTTCCTGTACGAGCTGCGTACAGGTGGAAGAAGCCTTCTTATTTTGAGAATTAAGGAATTTGGGTTCCAGCAACAGTGAATTAACATTTTGGGAAGAGTCAGTGGCTCTGGTCTCTCTAGAACGACACGCTCATGTGCGGTGGTCGTTTTCTCGTCCGGCCTCCCCCGTGGACGCAAAGCAGTCACCTTCACCATTGGACACACAGCCCTGAGCCGGCGCTCAGTCGGCGCTCAAAACCTGTTTGTTGGGTGATCGAAGGACAATTTCCCAAGTAATAATGAGCCCTGTGCATTGTGAAAGCAAGTTAACACAAACACACAAGGGAATTTTCACAAGTGTGACTCAGAAAGGGTGAAGATAAATTTTTTTCTAAGAAAAAAATGGTAACTCTTTGGGAGATCCTATTTACATGAAAGTGTCCACTTCTCCCCAAATTCTTGGATGGTCCCATATAAGGAATATGAAGTTGAAAAAAAATACATGGGCTGCTACTAAGAAAAGGCTGGTTAGGTTTGGGGAATGGGGAGCAAAAATCTCAGTGACGAGTGGCGCAATCCCCCGGGGGGGGCGGGGGTTGGCGTCCTCCCCAGCACCCAGAGGAAAGCACCTCGGTCTCCTTTTCCTCATGCAACATACAACTCTGACGAGGACTCAGCGAGTTTTCCTTTCGAGTGCCAGGCAGGCCCTGACGGACCGGCAAGCTGGTAGCCTAACAGCAACTTGCTGGCACTTACCACGGGTTGCTGGGACCATGAGCCTCTGGGGTGAGCTACTGGTAGCAGTTGGAGACTCGAGAGATGAACTCATGGGCTGGAGATTGGGGTGTGGGCAGTTCCCACCCTCTTCAGGAAGTGGATGATGCTCCAACTCTACATCCCTCTAGGAAGATTTGGTAAATTAATTTACTTCAAATGTACTCAGCCTAGGCTACCATATTCAGTGCAGCTCTTTATTCCAACGTGAAAGGTCAAACCCAAGAACAAGAAGCATCAGGAGCAATTTTAGACCAGCCATTCAAGAGGTCTCATGATTAAAACTAATTATATTTTCCAGAATAAATTTATATATTTCACCTGGAAAATCCAACTTCCCCCGCCTCCCTGCTTCCATCCCCTTCTGCGCTATTCCCCTTCCAAAATGGAAACTCCACCTTTGTCGTTCCCTTTTCTCCTCTGAATGCCAAAGAAGTGCTTTCACTTCTGTTTTCTTATTTCAAGAAAGCAAGGCAAAGGTCAGACAGTAGTGTATTTTAATTCATTTTGAAAAACAAACTCACATGAATTGACTCTTCAGGTCCCCCGACTTGGACCTGACACATGATGGAGTTCAAACAACTCTGCATAGTTAGATTAAACGGGTTCTTGTGCTGCAGTCAGTGGGGGCAGAGCGCAGTGAAACATTCCCAAGACAATCACTAGACATGCAGAATGCCAGCTGGAAGCAAGGGTCCCTTTCAGGGTTCTGGCCGCAGGGAGCGTGAGGCTGGGTTTGGAGGACATTGACAACTGTGTAGGGTAAGCTACAAGGGAGCAAAGCATCCCCCGTTCTGAACATAAAGGGATTTCCTCCCACGAGAAATGTGTTCCCAGTCCCTAAACGTCCAGGCCAGATACGCCTCCAAGTTGTGTGTGCTGCTCCCGGGAGAGTCAAAGCCAAGTTGCCACGAGCATGAAAGCTAGCCGACCCCTCCCTCACCACACTCTAGCATGGCGAGAAGGCAGCTCCCACTCACCCCATGAATCCAGAAGAACCCCCCATCCCTGGGTCTAAGCATGGACGCAGGCCAAGCAAGCCTCGAATACCCAGGCCTGTTTGATTGCAGCTATGTTGGGGTACCCCCAGGTACCAGGTGGAGCAGTGCCGGCGTTTGTTCACCTGAGCCAGTGGGGGGGGGGGTGCCTGCTGACCGGCCCTAGCCCATGTGCTTGTACTGGGATCGGTCCCTCGGGAGCTGCACCTGGTTGGCGGTCATTTTGTGGTGGATGTGGTAAATGGCAAGGGTCACCACAATGACCAGGCCCAAGATGAGCCCCAAAATCAGGGGCAAGGTTTCCTCCAGCTGCTCCCGCTCGTCCACTGGGCATTTGTGCTCTGAAATGGGAAAGAAGAAGAAAAGCCGTGAGCTCCTGTCAAGGTACTCAAAATCATTAGTCGTCCTATCAAAACTGATGGGAGAGAGCGGATGTGACTCGTGGTTGAGCACCCACCTCCCACATAGTAGGTCCCGGGCTCAGTTCTGAAAAATGAGAAAACAAACAAAGAAAACAAGCAAAACAAACGAAAAAACCCAATTCAGGGAAGCCCATGTGGCTCAGTGGTTGAGCACTGGCTTCCCACATACGAGATCCCAGTTCAATTCCCAGCCCCAGTATCTCAACAACAAAACAAAATAAACAAACAGAAAACGGGAATGGAAATGAAAAGATTGCTCAAGGATCCTTAGAAGATGCCATCTTTTCAGAAATATTTCCCCAACCAACCCCAAGGCTAAATCACTTAGTTTTTCTGCCTAATGTAAATGAAAAATACATCAATATGAACACAGCAACATCCGGTTTCCTGGATTTTTGGCAGATGTGAAAAAAACATGCAGATGATTTCTTTAATTTTTCAGCATCAGACATAATGCTGAAAAATATTTTTATTGTAACTTTTTAATTCAAGTATAATGCACACATGAAGAGTTACATGCCAAGAAGCCTCCCTTCCTAGGTATTTACTTAAGAAAAATGAAAACATATAGACAAAAAAATACTTGCACTTGAATGTTCATAAAAGCTTTACTTGAAGTAGCCCCACATTGGAAGCAACCAAAACGTCCATCAAAGTAGAACTGATAAACAAGCTGTGCTATATCATACAATGGGTTAGTAATCAACACCAAAAGGGATGACCTACGGCTACCCATAGCAATATGGATGCCTCTCAAAGCAGTATATTGAGTGAAAACTGCCAGCCACAAAGCATACGCATCATGTGAGTTCATTTATATGAAGTTCAAGAACAAGTAAAACAGTCTGTGACGAAAGAAGTCAGAATAGTGGCTACGTCTGAAGAGAGCAGCACAAAGGAACTTTCAGGTGTGATGGAGGTATTCTTGACCTGGGAGATGGTTACATGGTTGTAAAATTATAGGTAAAAATGCATCAAGCTGAACACTTAAGATCTGTGCGTTTTATGCAAATTATACAACAATTAAAAAATAAATGTGGAGTTTGACGAATTTTCACAAATAGCACATCCAGGTTTATCAACACCTAGAAAGAAAATGTGACCAGTACCACAGGATTGATTCAGTTTTCATCGTCCTCAAATCCAAGTTGAATAGCCCTTGTGTCTCCATTTTTAAATAGAACCAGAAAAGCGCTTCTTTGCAAACTTTCTGGGGGTTAAATAATTTGTGAGGCTGTCCGGAATGGCTAGATACCAGAACACATTTGCTCAGGCTCATTTGCTCCTTCTGGGTAACTGGTGGCCTTTCCATCAAACTTAGGAGCCACAACTGGAGAAAACAGGCTTTGGCTCCCTCTTTATACAGACCAAATCCTTACCCAGTAAACATTTACTGAGCACCTGCTGTGTCCAGGCTCTCCCAAGGTCGCTGTTGACACAGTCCCTTCTCTCACTTTGCCTGACGGCAGCAAAAAAGAGGAGGAAAGTCCCTGAGCCCCAGGAGGCAATTCCTCTCAGTGAAGTAGGAAACTGCACACAAATTCACAGCAAAGCTGCTCATTTAGTGCTCCTGCTTCCTAAAGTAGCATTCGGTTCCAAGCACAAAGGTTCTCATTTAATCCCATAACCACCCCGAGGTAAATACTATTAGTATACCCCATTTCAGAATAAGGGCTGGAGGCATCAGGCGTAATTTGCCCAGAGCTACGTGAAGCCAGAGTCTGCACACAACAGCACAAAGCAGGCAGTGCTTATCAGCCCTGGGCTCCTGGCAGGAGGCGCTGGGGCAGGGAAGGGGGCTTCTGGGTTCCCTGGGTTGATCTGCGTCCTGCTCACGGAAGTACGTTCAGTTTCTGAAAATGCAGTGAGGTGGACGTTTAGTGATAAGGGGCACTAGGGAACTTTTGGGAGTGATGTTATGTTCATTATTTTGATTGTGGTGATGGCTTCACAGTCAATATTGATTGAATCGGACACATTAAATAGGTGCAGTTTATTGTAAGTTAATTACATCCCAATAAAACTGTTTAAATGAACATATACATACATATGTCCCCCAATTAAAAAACAAAGTTTGGGAGCGGATGTGGCTCAAGCGGTTGAGCTCCCACCTCCCACATGGGAGGTCCTGGGTTCGGTTCCCGGTGCCTCCAGAAAAAAACAAACAACAAGCAACACAAACAAAAAAACCAACTCAGGGAAGCCCCTGTGGCTCAGTGGTTGAGCGCCGGCTTCCCACATACAAGGTCTCAGGTTCAGTCCCCAGCCCCCAGTACCTCAAAAATTAATTAATTAATTAATTAAAATATTTACAATAGATTAAAGCAAATGTTCAAGTGTTAAGGACCTATTAGCACTAAATGAGCTGTTCTCCTAATGACAAACAGAAGAGCTGAAAAGAATCCATAGGAGAGAATTTTTTTTGCACCCTCTGGTTCAGTTCTAGTGTTTCCCACACTGTGGGTGCCAGCCTGCCGTCCAGTACACCCACTCTCCCCGAGAAGAGGCCTGCTGCGGTGGCTGAGTGCCAGCGACAAGGTGGGGTAGAGCTCCGTAGCCAGAGCGCCGCTTTGTCTTTGCTCCCAGGACACTCCCTTGCCTCTTTGAGGCGAACCTTGAGCAGAAATGGGGTCTTCTGGGGTAGGGATTTTGTTAAGAACAGAGGTTACGTCTTTTCTTCACCACAATACCCTGCCGCTTACATGATAAGGTTGACCTAGATGGTGGGGGTTGCTCATTCCCACATACTAGCTGCTACTCATCTCTTAAGAAAACATGCTGGACGTCAAGTGACTCAAATAGAATGACTGTTAGAGTGTGATAAGGCTGGGTCTGTGCTCCATTATAAAAATAAATGATAAATTATCCCACAAAAAATACCACGGACCTCCGAACTTTGGGCTTGCACCCCGCATCACACCAAGCTGCTGCTAAGGGGGCCCCGGGATCTCTGCAACCTTGGCCTTCCAGCCTCTGGGACCACCTGCTCCTCCACGAGGTCGCTGCCTCTTCCACAATGGTTTCTGGAGAGTTAGCCCAGCCTGTTGGACCGAGTTCTACATCATTTCTCCCTGCTTTGCCTCTTGTCACCTGAAAGCACCCTGCATGGCTCACCTGGCGGCAAAGTCCGACCTGAGCTTCTGTTAGGATGCTCACGGCCCTCGTTCAAGCCTCTTAGCACGAAGGTTCCCGTCTCACTGAGGGAAACTGATACACTAATAAGTTAACTACAGGGGCTGCCCTCACTCTTCCAGAGACGTACACAATGCCTGGCTCTGTATTGCCTTCTTCAACTCTAAAATAGACTGAATTCTGAAACACATCTAACCCCGACAGTTTTAGACGGGAGATTATAAACCCAGAAAGAAGAACACACATCCCCTTCCAGGCTTTCAAACTCTGGCCATGACCCAGATTTTACATAACAACTTAGTACACAAACACACGACATACACACACACACAGCGGAAACAAAAGTTTTACGGAACAATAGTTAGCCTTACTTTGTGCATCTAATTACTTATACTCTACTCTAGCCTCTCTCATTTACGACAACGCTGTTCACGACCCACCATCAGAGGTTAGTCATCTTTATGGTGCCACGGACCCCCTTTGGCTGTCTGGAAAACAGGATCATAGAGGAAAATGGTTATACTGAAAAACAGCTTTTGAAATACTTTTTTAAAATAATCATAGATACAGCAAGTTACGTACTTCTTCATTAGTACAGTGTGTTTTGGCTGAGATTACAAACTAGCAATAACCATGAATGGAACTTTGCAAGATCTACAAAAACTCTTGTGATATGAAAATATCTATGATTTCTATTGGTGAGAAAGTCACAGGTACTGTGATACTATTTTATATTATATTACCTATAATGGAAGGAAATGCTAAATATTATTTAGAGGTTAGTGAAAATCAAGATAAGCAATTTTCCCATCAAAATTTACAGACTCCCTGGAATCTGTCTGCAAACCTTATGTACCGTAGGATTAAAATCCTGTGCATAAACGAATTCCAAAACTCACAGATTGAAAAGTAAGGAAGGCCAGGGAGATGTTCTGGGGGGTGGGGGGTGGGGGTGGAGAAAAGCAGTCCTTGGCTTAGGCCAGGCTGTATCCAGCTTGGGGTGCTCCAGGACCCCTGATTCCTCCTCCCCCTCCACGGGACCTGGGGACTTGGGGGCCCTCCGGACTCTGCCCTGGCTGGGCTCAGCTATTAGAAAACATACGACAGGGTACGGGGAGGTGGCTGGAAAAGGGAGCGACCACGAGTCAGTGCAAAGACCCAGGTGACAAATCAGACAACAAAGGGCTAATCCGTTGCCACCTGCTGGTTGCCAACCACACACCTGGGTGCTCCTATTAAAACCAGGTTCTGGTTGCTAGATGTGTATTTTGTTTTGTTTGTTTGATGACCACAACATCTTAAAGCCAAACCACAAGAGCTCGTCATTGTACCCCAAATCAACAGGGCCGGGATGGGCAGTGGGTTAAGAGGCAGGCTGTCTGCTTCCCCAGCTTCTCCTCCTCGTGCCGCGGGCTGTTCTTGCTTCTCGGGGAGCCAAGCCTCTTGCTGCTTCCCTCTGCAGTCCCACAGGGCAGGCTAGAGGGAGGGTTTGCACATGGAAAAGCTCTGACTGAGTGGGCTTTGGAGGCCTTTGCCATTAGAGGTGGAATAACAACAATGAGAGTAATAAAGGCAATTAGTGATTGCTGCCCACGGGAACTGGAACGTGGCACACAAGAGCCTTCCCACTGGACTGTCAACTCCACAAGGCAGGGAAAGCTACTATGCCCCAGGGCCTCGGTGTACAGAGGGTCCCGTCCTTATCCCTTGGCACTGACATCCCCACGTGTGCCATTGGGTTTTGGCCTCAAGCTCCTGCCACTCTGCAAGGCAGGCCGGGAGTCCCAGGAGGCCACCGCCCCGGAGCAGCCATTAGGGCGGCAGGTGGATAAACACCTCAGCCTTCTCACCACTCCAGTGAGCTCCAGCTCTCTCCCAGGTGTTCCAGCGGGTGCGCCCCAGGGGCGGAGCTGCTCCTTCAGCACGTGCCCCGGCTGCCCTTCCTTCCCCATCTCGTGTCCCCAGGCCCCTACCAGCGCTTTCTAGGCTTGCCTCCTAAATAAGCCACTTCCACACCCACACTCGCATAGGGTCTGCTTCTGGGGAGTCCAACCCAAGGCCCTAGACCTAGGACCTGGAGCACAGGGGCCTCCGGCTGGCCAGCTACGGGCTCTGCTCTGAGGACCATTTGAGCCCCCAGCATGGCTCAGCAGCGACGGTTCCAGGCTCTCTCCCTTTGGCTGCTCCCCTGTGAGGCCCTGGCAAGCAGCTATCCAAGGTGACACGTTCCTGGGCTCGGGCGGGCCGAGTGGACCACGGTCTACACCACGCTCTGGACTAGCAAGCCCTTCTGGCATACGTGACATGGCAGCTTGCCACAGGGCTCCCGAGGGAAGGTGAGGGTCGGAGAGGGGTTAGGCACAAACTGTCCACCCCCTAGATCTGGGCAGAATGCAGCTCGGGGGTCATCCCCCAATCCTGCTGTTGGGAACAAAAACCCATGAATTCAGGGAGCCTGCAGACAAAGCTGCCCCACTGCTCAGCAGGATCTGCTGCCCAAAGCCCGGCCCAGCTGTCACCACGTGACTGCCTCCCCCGGGCCTTGGCTTCTACAAGGTACCTGGGAATTTCAGTACCTTCTTCACAGATTTGGGGTTTATTCCCTAAGAATGGGAGAGGGACCAGCCTGTCTGTGGTATATTCTTAATGCCTATTAAATCTGAATCGCTGACAAAGAGGAGCAGAGGCAGCCTTCATCTTTTATGCTTCCTCTGTCATTGTACATGAACGTTTCCTTAAATTCAAGCCATGAAAACACTCGGGTTTGTTCTCTCCCAGTGACCTGTCCAACCCTTCCTGCTCCCCATCCCACCCCAGCCAGAAATGCCCCGGGGCCCCCAATGCAACTGTGGAAGGACCAGTTAATCAGCCCCAGCTGACGCGTGGGGTGCTTGGCACTGCAGAGGCAGCTGCTACACAAAGTATATTCCTTGGACTGGCAGCAGCGCCTGGGAGCTGGAAGCCCAGCCCCAGGGGCCCCGCCTCAGATCTGCTGAACCAGGATTCCCGGTGACCCGTGAGCACGCTGCAGTGGACAGTGCCGGGGCATTTGTTTGAGGCTCCCGGTCAAGCTCAATGCACCAAAGGGACTTGTGAGATAAAGACATCACCCCCCACTGGGCTGCTCCCGGGCCCTGTGTCCACTAATTCATTCCACTGCCCTTTCCTGCTGTTCTCGTTGAGTGCATTAAACGGGCAGGTGGGACGCTGCAGGCTGCCAGGTGAGACACCCTTACACGGGAACGGGCTCCTGCTGGACCATGAGCCCAGTCCAAACACACTCACAAACCCCTACAGTGGGCGTGCAAATGGCCATACCCCCCCACACACACACACACAAACACACACACAAACACACGCAGGCAGGCTGAGAGCCCCCGGAGAATGGGGGCCCCACGCTGAGTCCTGAAAAGGCATCCCAAAAGGAATCTTCCAGAGTCCTCCAAATCAAATAAAAATCATCCCTTCACAGAACGCAGGGGGGGCAGGTGCTGAGACAGGGATGGGCGGAGCCAGGGACAAAAGGGCCCCACCCCACCCGCCACACAAAGGCACAGCAATCCAGTGAGTGATTCCAATGAAGCTGCCTCCTCCCCAGGGACGTCAAAGCTGGAGCCCCAGGGCACCACGCAGGAGGCAACATCCTAATTATTACCCAGAAAAGGCTGGGTGAGACACGTGCAATTTGCCCTGCTTAATACATCTGCATTCAGAAAGTCATACGTGCTTTCAGACCAAGTACCCGGCAATGTCTCCCTCCGGGGCCTTGACGTAAATAATATCAGCTTTTCAAACAAAAGATGTTACTAAGTCCGTGCAATGAATTTCACTGGCTTTTCCGTAACTCTGGCCTTTATTCAGTATTCTTTTACTCTTACTTTACACACTATTCTAACCTTCTAGGAGAAATGACTTCTCAGTCCATAAACAAATATACACAATGATCTTGAAATGGCCCAGAAAGGGTTAGGGAGCAGACTGTGGTAAAGAACTAGTAGAAGCAGTGATCACAGCACCAGTAGTGCTGAGAAGTAAAGAAGTAACTAATGACAGCTGGCCAGCAAAAAACAGAAACTCATTAACGACTGTTAACAGCACCCACATAACCTCAAAGCATTCATGGTAGGGAGACTAGCAGTCCAATATTTTCATAATGAATTCCTGGTCGTCAGTAATTATTAAGTCAAATGACCCTTAGTTACATTTCATATTTTCAATTTAAGAAAGGAACTATTGCATTTTATAAATACTTCCATTGTCAAACAGATTTTAATTTTAAGGTCTTGATACTTGAGTTTAGTTTAAATTTTTTAGAAAATTCATTCAAATGCAATAGCCCATCGTTCCACGAGAACAGGTAAATGTGGCACTGATTTACTAAATGAATTAAATTTTCATATACTTGGCATTTGAGTATTTGGAAGCCTCTATTAGTTAAGTCCACAGCTTTAGAATATCAAAAACTAAGCCAAAGTTAACAGGGCAAGGTGCCAGGCACTGTCTTTGCTGCTAAAACTACGAAAATGAGAAAGAACCAAGTTCTTCCCTCAAGGATACTTTAACTTGGGAATGTTGAAATGCCTTCTGAATTATCAGTGGGGGTGGGGCATTGAATTCAGTTATAATGTGAGTGCAAGGAGCATTTTATAAAAGCTACATTCCTTGAAAACCATCCCATGTGGCACAGGTGGGGGCCATCTCATTCCTGATCATTCCAATGGCTGTGTTCCCCTGAAGGTCCCCAGCCCAAGGAGGCACCCAGAAAACAGTCAGTCTCTCCCCATTTCATAACCACAAGGAATAAACAGCAGGCAACGGTCTTAAACAACCTCCTCCAGTCAAGAGAGTGAGTACGTGCAAACTAACTCAAGAACTCACTTCCCCAACTCTGGCCACATAAACTGTTGCTACCCGGGACTGGTATGCAGAGACCCCAGGGGTCTGAGACAGGCGGCTCTGAGTATGCCCCAGCTGCAGCCTCTTTGCTCACCCGGAGACTCTGCCCTCCAGGCCCTGGAGCAGGAGCAGCTGGGGGTAAAGGGCCCATTCAGCAGCAGCTCCTCCCTCCCTGGAGCCCCCTGGGCGTCCCAAGGGTGAGTGCTGGGAGGGTGGACAATGTGGTGAGGCTCTCCCCGTGACCTGTTCACCCCTATTGTACTCTAGGCACCAAAACTTAGACTCAGGGATAGAACCTACAGCTGAAAGTGCCCAAGGGAACATGGAGAAGCTGAGGCCTACAGGAGCAAAGCTTCTCCAAATGTGACAGCTGCCTCCTCCTAGCCTGTGTGACAGAGAGAGAGAAAGCCAGGGAAGAGGAGCACAGGAAATAAGCAAGACAAAGAGACTTCCCTGGGCTTTTTAGCTGCTTTCTCCTTGGGAAG
>PVKH010020152.1:0-14662 GCA_004027955.1 Chaetophractus vellerosus | reverse complement strand
ATAAATAAATCTTTAAAAAAAAAAATGTTTTAGTCTGTTAAACTGTTCTTACAGTTTACTCCCTCATATAGTGTATGGATTTATTTCCTCCATGTTCTTGCCAAATCTAGGTTTTATATCTAATTTAAATACCTGCCAGTCTGAATGCCAAAAGATACCTCATTTTTGTTTTAATCTTTACTTCTTGGTTTTATTGGGGTTGAGCATTTTTTATATTTACTATCCTATTTCTTTTTCTTTTTCTCTGATTGCCAACCTCCCTTTTCTGTTGAATTGTCCTTTTCTTAGCAGGTGTTCTTTATATTTATTCATATATATGCTATAAATATTTTCCCCAGTTTTTCTTTTAACTTTATGATATTTTTGGCTCCAAAGTTACTCGAACTTTTATCTAATAAAGGCCAATTTTTTTTTTCATGGTTTCTGTCTTGGTATAAAGATAAATAAAACCTTCACTGAAGGATTTTCAACAGGTATTATGTGCATGTTTGAAAGGTTAGTAGAATATGAAGGACTCATGAGAGGGAAAGTAGACTAATGATAAAGAGCCAATTAAAATCTTTTAATAAAAAGTGGAAAATATTTATCTTACTGTAAAATCAACCTAGATACATAGAGACTTATGAAAAATTTAAACTATTGAATAACTTAGTAAAAATGATAAGAAACTCAGTTTTAGGGGAAAAAATTTGATCTAGATGCATCCTTAAATATGTCTTCTTTTCATTAAGTTTTCCCACTGTCAATTATAGGTCATCTTCTACACAAACTAAAACAATCTAAAATAATCTAAAACAAGTTACTATAGAAATTACTAGATAAGCTAGTTTTCTTAAGTCAGCATAAATTCTATGTCATGAATAAGTCTTCTTTATTCTCATTAAATGTAGAATATGAGAAGGAATATAAATTATACATAATTTAATACAATGGAAAGTCTGAACCTTATAACCTTAGATTTTAATAAAAAGTACATAAAGAACAAATATTAATTTTGTGAATATATGATACTCAAATATGAATACATGGAAAAGGATGAGAACAAGTATACCTGTGTTTTAAGGGTTCGTTCTGTATTGATATTCTTTTCAAAGGCAGCTTTAAGATTACTGATTTCTTCTTCCTTCTTCAATTTATAATCTGTTCAACAAATTACATAAAATTTTACTGTATGTCATTAAATAATTTAATTTTCTGCATTCCAAATTAACAATGTCCTTAATTAATCAAATTGGTATACACTACATAGTAACTTTTAGTAACGTAAGATAATTGTTAAGGCTACACAAATTATTTAATATATAAAAACAAATATTTCAAAACTTAACACACAACATAAACAGATATTTATCTCAATTTGATTTAGCATTATGATTAAAAATGAAACCCTACATACCTTCCTCTGCTTTCTTCATGTTTTCAGTTAGCTCTTCATTATCTTTTCTTAGTAATTCAATGTCTTTGGTGAGCATGCTGTTTGTTTCTTCTAGCTAAACAGAGCACACAAAGATTTAAGCTACAGCTTTATTTTGCCATAGCTCATATTTAAAGAAATAACCTTTAAGATAATACTTCATATTTTCCATAGTTGAGGACACCTCATACACTGTTTAACTACTGAAAATGCTGGGTTTCCGATTTAAAATATGTGGATATAATTAAATTCAGAACATTTTAAAACAATTGCTAGTTTCCAATAATTATTCCAATATATACATGAATGAAAGAAAGAACAATGTAATGGGAAGATAACTAGACCGGGAGCTAGGAAATTTGTATTTAGTTTTAGCTCTGCTATTAACCTACTATGTGATCCTGGGTAAATCAATATCTTTCTGGGCCTTGTTTCTTCATGAATGATGATGATGAAAACAACAATAAAAGCATTTATTGACTGAATAATTTTATTAATGAATTTGTTGACCATTCTACATATACTGTTTGATTTTCATAATAATCCTATGAATAGGTATTACTAATTCTGTTTTATAGATGAGGAATCCAAGTCTTAGAGAAGTTAAAACAACCTGCCAAGACCAAATAACTTCCTAGGGGAAAAACTACATTTTGAACCTAGGCTCACTTAAATCAGTGCATTTGGTGGTGGTTTTAAAAAAAAAAAACTCTTATTCCCTTTTTTAGCCCTGTGATTCTAAATAGACTATAGTATAAGTCTCAGAAATAGGTAATTATATGTAGCCATGGTTTTCTTATAAGGCATTTGTAAATCGGCCACAAAGAATTTCTCACCTTAGAATGATTTCTGTGTAGGGGCCGGCTAGATAGCTCAGTGGATAAGAGCGCTGGTATACCACCTGGGAGGCCCCGGGTTCGGTTCCTGGGGACCTCTCCAAGCGGGCAGACGGCCTTCAGAAAGGCAAGCCGCTGTGGGCGGGGCAAAGCCACCGTGGGCAAGGCAAAAAGCCGCCACAGGCAGGGCGGAGCCGCCACAGGCATGGCAAAGTCAACCATGAAACACGGAGCTGCTGCCTGTGAAGTGCGGAAGCTGGGCAGCCTACATAGTCTTACAATCAGTTACAATATATAAAGAAAATACAATAAGTTAATGTAATCTAAGCATTCCTTTATGTGAAATGTAACTAATAAGATCTACAGCCAGAAAGGAAAAAATTCAATATATATATATACGAATAAGAGTTTCAATCATTAACAATTGTTTTGTATTATAGTTTATATACAAATATAGAATGACTTCTGTGTGCTGTGTAAGTAAATATACATACATACACACTTAAGTTAATACTTCCAGAGATGATGTATTTTGATTTACATCAATTTTACTCATACAACTACCTGACTATCACACTTACCCGACTAACAGTATGATCTTTATCTGTAATCTCTTGTCTATTTCTTGAAGCAGCTTTCTTGCTTTCTTGGGTCAATTCAAAATACTGTTCTTCCAAAAGCCCTCGAGCCAACTGTTCAGATTCAGCTTTTGTTTCCGCGAGATCCAGCTGAGTAGTAAGAGTTTCTCTGTAACAGATTTTCAAGAGAAATGGGTATAAACAAATTCAGCTCATTCTTCCAATTTAATCATATCCTTAAAACATGATAATCTTTAAATGCTAGAAAGAATGGTTATTTTATTGCTTAAACTTAATTTCTATTACAAACTTTCTATTAAAGCAATGGATTTAACCTTTTATACTTTGTCAAACTACAAAAGTAAGAAATGCTTTAATCTTGTAACTGCTATTGTGCTTAAGAAAATGCAATGAAGCAATGGCTAGTAGCCTAGTTTTGAATAGGAACTTCTTGTGGATTTGAATGGAAAGGAGCATGGCATAGTGGAAAAGTCACTGGCTTATAAATCAGGAAGGTAGACCTGGACCCTTACTCTATCGCTAACTAACTGGTAGGGACATTGTACAACTTTCTTACACTCTCTGGAGCTTGCTTTACTGAAATCTACAAAATGAGGGCTAAACTAAATTATCTGTGAGGTCCCTTACAGCTCTGAAATTCAGTAATATTATGAAGACTTATATTTAGATTTGCAAACCACTATAAACTATTCTAGGAATGAGCCTTGGGAATTATACTCTAAACCTTTTCAGAAGTGAAATTCAGACCAGGACCAGATCACTCTAGTTTGTCTGCACTTCCCAAAGAGGCTGTCATGATCACCAGTGTATCCCCAGAATAATAGAATCTCAATGTACATTTATTGAATGGATGAATGAATGACTTCTACCTCTTATTTTCAAGTAAGGGAGTAATACAAATCAGCAAGAGAGAGACACATAGTAACTGTAGAAAATAAATGTTCACTCAACAAATATTTATTTGAATGTTTACTATGTGCCAAGCACTGTTCTAGGAATCAGGCATACATCAGTAACAAAGTCCCTGCCTTCGGTGAGTGTATTAGTGGGCCATTAGTGAGACAGAAAATTTAAAAGAGTAAAATACAGTATGCCAAGAGACCAATAAAAGAAGAAAGGTGGGAGGAATGATGGTAAAACAAAAACAAAAAACAGGGATGACTCCCAAGTTTTTTTTTGACTGGAAAAACTAGTCTAGAATTGCTAATTACTGAAATGGGAAGACAGGGAGAAGTAGGCTAGTAAGGTGAGAGAATCAGGAATTTTTTCTGGATTTGTTAAGTTTGAGATGCTTCTTAGGCAGCTGGATATACAAGTCTGGAATTTGAGGGAGAATCTACTTTTACATAGATGCTATTTAAAGCCATGAGACTGGATGATGACAAGTAGCGAGTGACCCCTTGGGCCCTCTAAACTTTATAGGTCACAAATATGAGAATTGACAAAGGAGCAAAGAAGGCTGAGAAAGAGTAGCTAGTTGAATAAGAGGAAAATAGTACATAGTGTCATAGAAGCCAAGTGAAGAAATTTTTTCAAGAAAGACTAATTATGTCAAAAGTTGCTGTTAAACAAGATGAGGACTGAAAACTGATTATTGTTTTCAACTATTTGGGAATTACATGTGATCTTGAGAAGTGTTGCTCTGGTAGAGCGATGATTGCAAAAATCTGACTAGGCATGAGTCAGAGAGTAAGGAGGCAATGTGGCTGGTTGTCTACACTATGTTCTTTTTCTATTCCTCCCATTCACTTTAATCTAGTATCTTCATTCATCACTGCTTAGGAACTGTTCTCACCAAGATAACTTCAATCTCTCTATGTTTAGATATAATGGTAATTTTTTTTAACCTGACCTTTCTGTAATATTTGGCACTTTTAATCACTTTTTCTTTCTTGACATATTCTATTTGCCTAGCTCTTATGACACTCTACTCTGATTTTCTTATTGCACTGTTGATGACTTCTTACTTTTCCTTCTTTTGCCCATTACTTAAAACCATATAATCAAGTATTCTGTCATCAGCCCTTGTATCTTTTCATCCTACATTAGAGGTCACAATGTGTTGTCTGAGAAGGCCTAATGAGCCCACAGAAGATTCCCCACCCCTCTCCTGACACACAAAAACACTATTAAAATAAAGTTTGGCAATATTTTACATAAAACTGTCTTCTCTAAAAAAATCAGATCTTGAAACACTGGGCCAATATTATCATGTGGCAGCAAGTGGTTGGAATGCACTGAGACCCAACTATGTTCAACCCAGTTATATGTATGGCTTCACAGACTGCTGAGGTTATGCACTCTGATATACACAATAACCTCAGCAAATCTCATCTTAGTGGTTTTAGTATAAAATGATTGTCAAATCAGCCTCAAGTTCATATCTTTCTCCTGAGTTCTGAAGTGATAAGCCTAACTACCTGGTAGACATTTCTATTTAGAAATCCCATAGGCACCTAAAACTTAACAGGTATAAAATGGAAAGTCTCTTCCTCTCTCCTTATTTCACAAACTTGTTGTTCCTTAACTCAGGAAACACTACCACCATCAACCCAATTGTCTTGGTCAGAAAGTTGAGAGCCGACCTAAAATTTTCCCTAACCTTTACCCCAAGACCTCCAAATCTACAGGTCTAACTGCTTTGACCTTCTTATCTCTTTCTGTGTACTTGCTTCTCTCCTTCTACTGCCAACTTCCACTATAATTTTACATTTATATTATTTCAATGGCTATATAATTGGATTTGCTGTAACTACCCAGTTTTGCCCAACTCCCCACTTATCCCCAGTTATCAATGTTTGATAACTCCAAATTTATCAGTATGACATACCAGGCCCTTTAAAATCTGATTCAAGTTTATCTATCTTGGCTTACCTGTCACCAACTGTCTCCCTGCAAATTAAACCATTTACAGTTCCCTAAATCACAGACCAGCGTTTGCCCACACTGTGCCCCTTCCTCACATGCCATTCTCTGGCCAATTCCACTTTTCCTTTAATTATCAACTTAGTTGTCACTTCTCTTGGGAATGTTCTCTGAATACCATATGGTAAGATGAGGTATGTCTCTTCAATATGTCCCAATAGCACCTTTTCATAGCCCCCATACCTTAACTATATCTCTTGACTTGATTCTGAAGTACTTTAAACTAAAAACCATAACTTACACTACCATCAGAATAAGGTCAAATCTACTCTCTATCTTTAAACTTAAATTTAAGTTAAGAATACTTTGTTGTAGTATCAATTCTTGCTCTAAAGTAAAATGGACATACTTTTCATTTTGCAGTTCCTGTATTTTCTTTAAATTTTCTCTGTTTTTTTCTTCAATTTCTTCCTTAAGTTCTTTTACCTGGGTTTTATAAAGGGTCTGCAAAACAAGTGCCAAGAAGAAATAAGTGTTTATGGTGATTTAAAAACAGTTTTGGTAGTTTCTTATAAGGTTAGAAGACTAACAGATGATTCAATAATTCCAATCCAAAGTATATACACATGAAAAATGCAAATATATGTCCACAAAAAGCTTTTACATGAATTTTCATTGCAGCTTTATTCATAGTAGCTTTAAACTGGAAACAACCCACATATCCATTAAGAAATACATGGATTTAATAAATGTAGTATATACATAGTACTTAGCAATAAAAAGGAATGAATTATTGATACATACAATGTGATAAATCTAAAAATATTATGCTGAGTGAAAGAAGCCAGGCACTAAAGAGTATACACCATATGAGCCTATGTATATGAAATTCTAGAACAGGAAAAAATAATCAGTAGTGACAGAAAGTAAATATTAGTTATACCTACAACTCAAAGGCCAGTGTACTGTGTAATGTATACCTGAGCCATAATGATAATATTGGTAGTCTAACCACATGGACTTGCTACCAGGCAAATAGAACCCTTAAAACAAAGTATTATAGCCCTAGTTTGGTGGAAATTCTAGAAATGTCTGCACAAAAATGTTCATTTCTTCACAACTTTTTAAGACCATCAACTCAAGTTTCAGAAATGAAATAAAGAAACGAAATACAGAATGGGGGGGAGGGGAGGAGGTTTTTCTTTTAAAAAATTAAATAAAAAAATAAACACTGAAAGAATGAGATAAAATGAGTATATGGTAGTTTACCTGGAAAACTAGATATTCTACAGAAAAAAAAAAGAAATGAAGGTATAAAGGGAGAAAATCTTTTTAGTCAAAAGTTCTCATAAAAAATAGAAATAACATTTTTTAAGCCAAATTTTGAAAGAGTCTGTACGTTAAAAATGTTTCTTACTTACCGAGAAATATTGCTCAGCTTCAAGCTGATCTTGTAGTTCCCGCATCTGTCCTTCATTTCCTCTATATTGTCTTCAGATAAAAAAGATAGTAAACAGAAGTACCTATTTATACCAGGCTTTATATTATTCTTTGTTAAAGCTGCTAAAATAAAAAGGTTTACTAAAATAATCTTTTTTAAAAAAACATAGTTCATACTTCATTATACAGTATTACTTTACCTGTTATTTAGTTAGGACATGATATTTGGTTTCACTTTGTTTCTTAAAAAAATGATGCTATGCATAGTAGAGGGAAGCCTTTTCTACTGAAGCTCACTTTCTAGGAGAACATTAATTGTGGATCAATCCCAATTGCAAAAATGAAGTTGATATGGTTTTGTGTACATTTTTGTAAGGAAAAGAAGTCTTAGAGATACATTTTAAATGTTTTAGGTAGTATGTACCCAATTAAAAATAGGAAACAAAAATATTTAATGAGTAATAAGAAAATTCAGTACTATACACTTTGGCCAGTTAAGCATACAAAGAAGGGTGGGAATGAATCCTTAGAAAAGGAATTAAGAAGAGAAGGAAAAACATAGATAAAGCGACAATTACAGGTATACATGTAAACACAATGCACACAGAGATGAACGAACTCTAAAAAACAGAGACAGTGCAACCCCAGAACACAGATTTTCAAGGACTAACAACGCTACCTGTGGCTATTAGGCTTTTATAGTAGATAGCAGTAGCTTTATATTTTGTATTATGAGAAAAAATGCTGAGTGAACGTTTTCTTGAGAGAAAAATATAAGACATTACTTAGTGAAAATTGTGCCTCTAAAAGGAAGAATTTCACCAATATAAATCCAACAAAATCAAAACTGACAATTTTATTCAACAATTACCAAGTTGTAAATGAGACTGGCAACTGTAGGTATTATAAATTCGGAGAAATTAAAAACACATGACTCAGCACAAGATATACCCATCTTTTTTGAGTATATCCTTACAGATTCTGAAAACAATACCAACACCTGGCTTTCCCTCCATTTCAAGGAAGTGGGCACATCACATTCCAGAGTAGAAGAAGAAAAAGATAATTTGCATTCTGAGATAAACCAAAAAAACACAACAAAACAAACAAAAAATAGGACTACCATTTTAAATTCTAATTCTTAAAATAAAGAAACAACACTTTCCTGTAAGTTACAGAATTCCTAATGGAAAAAAGTTTATCCCTGATTTTTCCACTGCTAATGTCTGAAGAAATGTGATGCCTTTAGCAGATTTAAAGCTGATATGAAAAAACTGTGGTTTTTCCATCATAAACAGACTTGTAAAGTCAGTAGTAGCTCTTCATAGTCTTTTTTTTTTTCTCCCTTTAAATACCTACATCTTCTATATGGTGAGCCTGTCCTTCCAAAGACCAAACTTCTAAACCTTCTTTGCAAGTAAATTATTTTATTTCTAAATGCTTTTTTCTAAGTCTTTCTTTCACAAACTCTAAATCCATGAATTATATATACATAAAATATTAAACACATAATCAACTGCTGAGCACAAAGAAGAAAATAATCAAGAATGTTATTTTTACAACTTACTTTGTAAGCTGAGCTAACTCAAATTCTAATAATCTCTTTGCTTCCAATAAAGTATTTATTTCCTGTTTCATCTGCTTTTCTAAACCTTTTAAATTGTCTGCCTCAAAAGCTTGAGTCTTCAAGTCATTTTGTAACGACAGTCGCTTATTTGATTCTTGCTCCAGTTGCAGTGTGAGATTCTTAACCTATGAATGAAAAAAAAATTGGGATCTTAAACCTCTAAAAATTATTAGATATTATTTGAAAGAATACTAATCAAATCAAGTACATTATAATTCCTATACTAATAGAGAATATTAGCATTCTAAAATGTCTCCACTGTTCTTTGTGTTTATTATTGAAAAATTCACTATTAAGTCAAATTAATTTCCAAATTTCAGAGATGAGATCTTGGAAATAAAATTTGTTATCTTTCTACCCTAACCAGCATGGGAATTCTAGAGTGTCAGGTAAGTATAAAAGCCACTTTTGGGGATATTCCAAAGAAGTATTGAAAGTTACCTGCTCATTATAAATGTTTTATATGCTCTATTCTATGACCCTCCAAAGTTTAGAAAACAAACTGAATGTACGTTTAATTCAATACAACAAACATTTATCGAGTACTTGTTGGGTGTTAGGACTAAAACTCAAAATCCACAGTGATTTACAATGCCCTTCAAGATCTGCTCCTTGTCTACTCTCTAGTCTATTACTGGCCATTTTCTACAATCCCATTATATTCTTCATATCCTCAAATGAGACAAGCTCTCCCTTATCTCAGTTCTAGTACATGTCCTTCCCTGTTTTCCCTTCTTCATTTATTAATTTGTAGTTCTCAGCTTAAATGTCATTTCCTTAGCAAGGCCTTCCTTCCTTAGCTCCCAGGTGTTGATTAGTCATACCATTCTCTAGCATTAGGTATTCCCCTTTTTATCTTTGTCATATTTGTAATTATTAGTTCAATATCTGTCTTTCCCATGTAAGTTCCACAAGTCAAGACCGTACCTATATAACTTCACCTCAGTAATCCCAACTCCTAGCACAGAGCCAGGTATATATAAGAATTCAAAAATGGTATTTTTAAAATGACTGAATATTATCTTTCAAATTTTGAACATACTTTCTTCCTGCATGCTGGCTCTAATTGGTATCTCTAATCTCTCTTCTTTTTTAAATCCATTCTATATACCATTGCCAGATTAATTTTCCTAAAACAGTATTTTCAAGTATAGGTCCCATGGTTTAAAGACCATCAATACGTTGGCCCCCATGTTTCTCCCATGTCTACTCAACATGTCTCTTCGACTCTGATGAGACCAAGTCCCTTATTCTCCCTCAATCACTCATCTTCTTAGCCACTCAGTCCTCATTGTTTTATCCTTATCTTAGCTAATACTGTTCCTTCTACCAAGTCAAGCTTCTAACTCTTAAATTATCAACTTTTAGGTCTTTCTCAACCTCTAGGTTACATCTCACACCGCCTTTGTGAAGGTTTTCCTGGTTATTCTGGTCTCCCCTTTTTCTCCTACTTAATTCATTTATATGCATTACATACTTTTAATCTTATGAATAATTTCTATAAAATATATGGTAACCATCAGGGTATAATGTCATTTTGTCTTTTTTATTAGCTGCTTTCTCAATGTACACCCTATGCTTTCTATCAATCTAAGCCAATCGTGATCATGCATTTTAAAACTTATTTTGAAATCTATGAGCATTCTTTTTGGGAGTATGAGATACCTTATAATAAAGAGGCTTTTTTTTTTTTTTTTTTTTTTTTTAAGTAGGGGGTCAGTTTCTTCAGAGGAGCAGCAAAATGATATAGACCCTACAGAGTGAATGTTCCATAACTATCTGAAGAAGAAAATTCCAGGAGCTAGAGATATAGTGGTGATAATGTAGCAGTAAACATAGATACATATAAGTGTTTTCATTCAAATCTCATCCATGTTGTTTAATTTACAGATCCTGTCTCTTCATTCATACTTATGATTGTTTCTTTTTTATAAGATGAGCAAAATTCAGTACTGTGTATTTTTCTTACTTCTTCCTCCATCCTTTCTTTATTTTCAATCAAATGCTCTATCTTCTGTTGAGACTGTTTCAGATCAACATCTATCATGGAACATTGTTTCTCAATCTGAACAACCCTATTTTCAGCCTTCTCTCGAGCTTCTCTCTCTTCCTTCAGCTTTTTTTCCATCTCTGAAAAAAAGTTATAAGCATACATTTAAAGAGAAAGATTAATACTTTTCACTTCACAAAGGGTGCAAAAAAACAAATTTGTGCCAAGTATCCTTATGGTTTTTATCCTGGGATTCTAAGAGCACTATTCATTATGTAAGTTTTAATGTTATTTGAACTATTTGTATAGTCAGATGTCTGAAGGGAATTATAAAATATGTGAAGTAATAAAATAAAACCTTATAAACTGAGCCTTTACTCATTGATAAGAGGGACTGTTTAGTACCATTCTCAGGCCAGAAGATGAAGAGTATGGTTGGAAAGAAAATGGAGTAACTAAGGAGAAAAATGGAGGTAGAATAGGTGATAGCAGAAAAATAAGGTATGGTTATTAATCTGTAACTTGTTTTGTTTCAAAAAAAAGTTTCAAGAAGTTTTGGGCTATGATGGGAACTATAATTTATACAACTCAGATAAACAAGATTCCACAGATACATTACCTGAAGATATTAACCTATAGCAGGGCTCCATTGTTGAGATACGGTAACTGAAGTTCCAAGAGGTTAATTTTTCCATGGTCTTTCAACTAGAAAATTGCACCATCAGGATTCAAAGAGAAGTTTATGACTCTAAATGTGTGATTTTCCCATTAAAAACACTTCCTCATAAATGTAAAATTAAAAAAAAAAAATGAGATAGAGGAAACAGCAAAGGACAAGGATAAAAGAAGAGAAATGCATGCTATGTTGTCCAGGAAACAAAAGCAGAAGAATTACTATTTATTTAGTGCTTATTATTTTCAGCCATTATGGTAAAATCGCCCACTTAATTATATAGTGAGTGCCTATTTTGTGTCATGACAAGGACTCATAGGGTGAACATACATAATATATAAATTACACATTGAGATAAACAAATTATTCCACCTAATCTTCAGTTTTTATAGATGAAGAATCTGAGGCTCAGAAAGGTTAAGTGATTTGCCTTAGGCCACATAACCAGTAAGTGGTAGAGCTGGGATTCCAAGTCAGGTCTAAAAGACTGAAAAAGACTTAAAGAGCTCACGTTCTTGGCATGATGGCTAACATACCTAAGCAATTACTTCATAATACATAATAGTTCAGTAAGAATTCAATGAGTACCTATGATATGCCAGGCTCTGTACCAATTCCTGGGGATGCAAAGAAGCTAGGCACAACTTCTGATGTCAAGAAGTTGTGCTAAAGACAGAGTATGATAAATATAATATCAGATGAATATAATACAAGATGTTATTGGGAGCACAAATGATTTTCTCCTTGGGATGGTGGAATGATTTATGGAGGAAGTGACTGTTCACACTGAGGTCATGGACATGTGGAAAAAAGGTATTGTAGACACAGAAAATAGCATATAAAGGAGAGTGACAGAGCATGGCAAACTGCAAGAAGGAACAAATACACTTTTTTTTTTTAATTTCAAAATTTTAAAGATCATGTATACCATACAGGATTCCCACACATTACCTCACCACCAACACCTTACATTGTTGTGACACATTTGCTACAAAGATGAAAGAACACTGTCACAATATTACTGCTAACTATAGTCCATAGCTTATATTTTGTGTATTTTCCCCACAAATCTTCCTTTTATTAATACCAGGTATTTTTTTTTTTTTTAAGATTTATTTATTTTATTACATATCTCCCCTTCCCCACGCTGCGGCGACGTGCCGAGAGTGGTCACTGCGTAGGCGCGGCTTTCCCCGCTTGTGGGCGGTCTCTGCGTCCGTTCACGGCTGGCTTTCAGTTCGTGGGTGGCTGGCTGCGCTCCATCCGCGGGTGACCTGCCCTGCCCGTGGCGGCTCTTGCCCTGTCCGTGGCAGCTTCTTGCCCTGCCCACGGCGGCTCCGGCCCGCCCATGGCGGCTTGCCCTTCTCAAGGCGGTCTGCCCGCTAGGAGAGGTCCCCGGGAATCAAACCCGGGGCCTCCCATGTGGTATGCCGGCGCCCTATCTACTGGGCTATCGAGCCGGCCCCTTAATACCAGGTATTAGTATTGTATATTTGTTATAGTTCATGAGGGAATGTTCTCATATTTGTACTGTTAGCCATAGTTCATCACTTACTATGTTATATGGTCCCCTGATTTGCACAATCCATCCAAAGTGTATACTCACTGGCTCTCAGTTTCATCACAAAGTTGTACTGTCATCAGCTCAGTCCATTTCAGAACGTTTCATTACTCCAAAAGGAAAAGTCCATAACCCCCTATACCCTCCTCCCATTATTGACACTTTGCCATTGCTGTAAAAATATCAACATATTATAGTTAACTATAGTCTATATGTTACATTAATTTTCTTTTCTCATGTATCTCCATATTCTTGTTATTTTTCCTTTGAGGTACCAGGGCCAGGGATTGAACCTGGGACCTCATATGTGGGAAACTGGCACTCAACTGCTGAGCCACATCAGCTTCCCTGAGTTGTTTTTTGTTTGTTTAGCTTGTTTTTTGTTTTTGTTTTTTCAGGAGGCACTGGAACTGAACCCTGGACCTCCCATGTGGGAGGCAGGCACGCAATCGCTTGAGCCACATCTGTTCCCCTCTCCATATTCTTAACACCTCGTAATAGAGGAACATTCTTGTATTTGTATTATTAATCACAATCATCATCCACCATCAAAATCACTATGTTATAGAGTCCCTAGAATATCCTCTCGCTTTTTTTTCAATTGATACAAACCTCCCTAGTCTATCCCTTTCAGCCATATTCACATTTATAAATTAGCAGTGTTAGTTATATTCACTATAATGTGTTATCATCAACTCTATCCATTTCCCCACATATACAATCCCCCTTATTAAATATTCTACATACATTCAGCATCATTTCCCTCTTTCCAACTCACATTCAATCTCCTAGTAACCTAAACTCTATAGTTTTTAACTCCATGAGTTTATTCATTGAACAAATATGCTTTTAAACCTCTGACACACAAACTATCACCTTTATCTTTCCACCTAATGTACTTAAGGACTTCCATTGCAACAATTCTTTGACCTCAAAACCTCCAATCCATTATTCTCATCATTTTTCTGCCAATCACCCCACCACCCAGCTTTGATTATAAATGCCACTCTTATTAACCATTTGTTTTTTTAAAGACTTATTATTTATTTATTTATTTATCCTCCCCACCCCGTGCTCACTGTCTGCTCTCTGTGTCCATTCGCTGTGCGTTTCCTCTTGTCTGCTTGTCTCCCTTTGTTGTGTCATCTTGCTGTGTCAGCTCTCTGTGGGTGCGGGCCATCAGCTCTTGGCAGGCGTGGGCCAGCTTGCCCTCACCAGGAGGCCCCAGGAACCGAACCCAGGACCTCCCATATGGCAGACGGGAACCCAGTCCGCTTCCCATTAACCACTTGTTTTTAAAAACCAAACTCCCTTGCCCTGCTCTTCTCCCACTGCACCTGCAAGGCAAAAACCTCAACTCTGGTTAAATTCAATTAACTGAATGCAAGCTGCTAAACCCTGCTGAACCGATTTCACTAGTACAAACTTGTAATGCTTATTTAACAGGGCTAGTCTATCCTCTCCTCTCCTCTCCTCTCCTCTCCTCTCCTCTCCTCTCCTATTTCTTTTAACAAGTTTGCTTTCCCACTCTCAGAGACTGCACTCTAGGTGACAAAATAGAAGCCACTAGAATGGAACCTCATCATCTTTCCCCTAAACCTACAAACTTAGCTGCAGTAATTCAATCATCACCTTTTAAAAAAATATTTATTATTTA
>PVKH010020151.1:0-14662 GCA_004027955.1 Chaetophractus vellerosus | reverse complement strand
GCTCTGTCAGGGGCAGGGATGGAGCCACAGATGTGTCCAACAATCTAGTCTGTGTTAGCTGAAAGCTGCTGCAGTTATCTAGAGAGGCTGACCGAGCACTGTCCCTCCTCCTGCCCTGTCAGGGGAGGGATTAGAGTCAGAGATGTGTCCTACCATTTAGTCCATGTGGTCCGAAAGTGGCTGCATTTACCTGGAGAGGCTGAGGGAGCACATCCCTCTTGACCTGTTAGGGATGGGTTGGAGCCTCAGGAGTGCTCAACAATCTAGTTTGTGTGGGCTGAAAGGACCTGAAGTTGCCCAGAGAGGCTGAGGAAACATCACTCCCCCTCCTGTCCTATCAGGGGTGGGGATGATGGCACAATTGTCCAACAGTCCAATACATATGGGCTGAACATGCCTGCAGTTGCCCAGAGAATCTGGGGAAACACCGCCCCCCCCCCCCGTCCTATTCTATCAAAAGCACGAATTGAGTCACAGGTATCCAACAGTCTAGTCCATGCTGGCTCAAAGTGCCCGCAGTTGCCTACAGAAACTGAGGAAACACTGCCCCCACTCCTGTCCTTTTGTGTAGCCACATGGGTACCCAACAATCTAGTCCATTCATACTGAAAGTGACTACAGCTGCCCGGAGAGGCTGGTGCAGGTCCCACCAGGTTCCTCTCTACTGGAGGTGGGGCTGGAGCCTAGGCTAGGCCAGCAATATGACCTGGGTGGAAAGAACCCAGTCCCTACCATCACTGTGATTTTCAATTGGCCCTGCTTCCCCCCATGACGGGGATGGAGTCATAATGGAGGCTACAGTCTCCTTCTGACTTGGACAGCTTCAAACTTTAGCTGGTATTAGGACTGGAATTTAGCCAGCTAAATTTACTAATCAGTAGCTGAAGTCAGTACCTGGCCATCTCTTACTGCTCCATTTTTGGGAAATGGAGCTTCCAACTCCAGTCAGGGAATAGCTTCGAAAGCATCTTGTACTGCCAGCGGGGGGGGCGGGCACTGGCCTCCACGGTATTGAGTGCTCTACTCATGAAGTCTTCACTGCAGATGGGCAGTCTCCTTCTTCTGTCCTCCCAGGGATGTTGCAGGATGCTCTTCTGGTCTTCTGGCCTCCCCCAAACAGGTGATTTAGAGAGGTCTGCGTGATTACTAACTGGACTGTAGGACAAGCTGACCTTGGAGCGCCTTACTCTGTTACCATCTTTCCCCTCCTCCCATGCCTTCTTGATGGCCCAATGAGTTGGTGGTTGCCAGAGACCATGGTGGGGAAACTGGGAATAATTAAAATGTTTTTCCAAAACATTAATTCTTTTTTAAGGAACAGAAATGTCAGCTGTCTATTGTATATTAAAAGATGTTTGCTGGATTTTGAACTGGACCATTATCTTTGATGCCAAAGATATCACCTTCCTAACTGGGAATCCTAAATGGGGAGAAGCCAAGTAACCCTGAAAACTGATGGTCAGTTGTGATTCTAAGACTTTATGGTAATCTTCCAGATGGTTTTTTTATTGGGTGAATAATTTAAATTATTCACAAAGACACGATATTTTATAGGTTGGTAGAGGAGAAAATCCTGTTAACTAACTTAGTTGTCTAGATAAATATATAAGGGACTAATAATTACTCTTTCTGTGGATTTACAGGATATTTTCCCCTTTCACTTTTGTACATAGGGTATTTGTGGAAGCATAATTTGTTAACATAAGAAAAAATAATATAACTTTTTATATTTTCACAAATCTAAGTGTTAGTCTTTCTTCATTAGGAGAAAGGTAATAAGTTTACTTAAATAAATATCAGACTATGGTACCACCCATTGGAGCATGCATTAATTTTGTATGATTCTTCTCTGTCTATAAATGCTGGACCATGTAGTATGCACTGAAATGTGAATGTTCTCATAATGTTCCAGCAAATTAGATGACAATTTCCCTGAGGACTGGTCTTTTGAAAATTAGGCATCTATAGCTCCTTTTGGTGGGAATGAATAGAAGAGATATTCTTTCTGAGCCATGTTCTTTCCATTTATTAAACAACATAAATGTTCACCTTAATGTAATTTATTCTAATTAATTAAATTTAATTACTTAAATCCCTCAGTCCCCCCAATCTTTCTGCATCTTGCAAAATTTTCACTAACCCTTTCCTCTTATGGTTGTCATGGAAATGAGAAATCTCAAGAGAGCAAATGTAAATGATTTGAAGACTATGGCTTGGCATTGCTGGATTCTCACACTGTTTCTTTCCAATTGACTCCAGAAGAGGCCTTATTAGGGATACAGTATTGGATTTTGATGCACAAATTTTGTCACCCATTCCTAGACTCATCCAATAACATGTGACTGGTGAAATGATGGCAATATCCAAAAGGGAAATAAAATATGATTTTTATTATAAGCTAGTATGTGCTCATTACATCCAAATGTAGGATTTCTGGCAAATGAGTCTGTGGCAGAGTTCTTAGAAGGTCAAAGGGGCTTCCTACTCTTTAGAATCTAGAATGCTAAAAATGGAGGTCAGAACCCTGCTGTCTCAGGTTAGGTTTCCCAGGAAGCAGCCTCTGTGTTAGTTTAGTATGCAGAATGCTTAGCAATGACTGTCCTTAGGATGGAAAATGGTGAAAAGGGGTCAAGGAAGCAGGAGTGGATAGAGGAAGAAGAAGTTGATCTGTGATGCAGGTCCAATGACAACCTTGGCTAACTCCGTAGAGAGCTCTAGAGCTAGAATGGCCCTTCGGAGTTGTTTTGGTGAAGCATCCAAGCTTTTGTATTCTAATATCAATCAGTTATTGTATGTAGGCTACCATGGGAACAGCTCTCTGTAACTAAGGAAGTCCTGAAAGTAGCTAACATTAAAAACCCATCTACTGACAGTGATCTCAGCAGTTGGAATATCAAGTCCTTTATTGAGGAAGGATCTGGGAGGCCCTTTACAATGTCCATCATATCAACCAATTGCTCCCACCAACAATCTACCTGGACAAGCCTGGGAGTCTGAAACAGAAGTGGCCTCCCATTGCCTGAGTGCAAGAATGGAAAAAGAGAAGGTAGAGCACGGCTCTATCTTTAAGTGACTATAACCATGGTCACTAGGAAAATGTGGCCCATCTTTACCCTAAATTATGAACAATATGATAATCTACACTTCCACCCATGGGAAGAGCTTTTAAAGTGAACAGATTAGCCCAAAGTGTTTAGACTCATGTGTCTTCTTCTATCAACTGAGACAGTATGATGAAAAGAGAGAAGAAAGTATACTATTTAACAATCCTGTCAGCCCAATCTCCACTTGAATCTGACTTTATGTACTCTTTCCATTTGCATGGTCTTATTAAAATGGAAAATCAATTGTTGTGAAATTTTAAAATGAGTTTTAAACTTGAATAGTTTTGTCTTCTTTCCCAATTTGGCATCTCAGAGAATGACAGTATCTTAATGAGTGACATCCAAATTTAGTAAATTTAAGTGGAGATTACAATGCAGTTCTTAGCTGAAGCTAACTGTAGAGTTTGTTGTTTTGTTTTCTTCTTTTTTTCTCTCTCTCCTTTTCTTTTGTTTCTTTTTATAAATTGATTTATAAATTTAAACTGTTTTTTTCTTAACATTTATACTTTCTTGTTAGTTAAAACCCCAACTTAGATGCTATAAGAGAAATGATACCTCATTTTTTGGGTAAAGAATGTAAGCAGTGAAAATAGAGGCCATGACTTCTTTCTGGATTAGCACTTACCCTTTGTTGTAGGCATTATTACGTTTCCCTTTAAGTAGATCCTTCAGTCATGGAAAAAGACATTGAAAGAATTTCAAAGCTGTGTTTATATGCATCCAGGCAAAGATAGCCTTCAAATACTACCCCCTGGGATGTGAGCATCCCTGTCTTCAGGGACTATTGAGTGTCCTTAAGAATTATTGTGAGAAAAATAGGGGACTTTTAAAAAAAATATGCTGGAGTTCTGATATTTGCTATGATATAAGTAACTATGAAGTAATTAAAATCTGGTTTGATTCTCAGCAACTGTTAATGATATAATGAAATATCATTGTATATATTAATGTTATCTATAAATATCTGCACAAATCATTTATGTAATTGTTTAAAAGCTATTCAGGTTGTCCTTTTCTGTCACATTTCCAATGTTAAATCTTGAACAAGTGTGAGAATAACAAGCTGAGTTTGTCATTAGTAGATTAGTTACTGATACAAAGCCTGGTGCCCAGGATTAGTTCTTTTTTACTTGCCTGAAAAGTGTTTCTCTTGGAGAGCAATTACATCTGATTGACATGTTTTCATGTGCCTCCAGCCCTTGTGCATTTTTTCTTTAGTACACTAAGCAGGTCTAGATCAAGGACTGTTATTTTATTTTTTGCTCTTATTTTACTGCTATTAAATAAAATGAGGATACCAGAGAAAAACTTAGATACCTTGTAAAGCACGACTTAAAACAAATTATAAAATATGTATAAAGAGGTGTTCATTTTGTTACAGAGGGTCACCAGACTACTGCTGAGCTAAAGTTGCTAAAAGTCAAATGAAAGACAACAGTATAACATAGTTCATATAAGAAGCAATTTGTATTTTCTGTATAAACATTGGGTAATACCTTATTTCTCTAAAAAATAACAATAGTGTGTTGTTGGTAGAAAAAAACATGGGGCTGGAAGCTTATGTTCTTGTCTCAGATTTATTGCTAAGTTGTGTGTCATTCTGAGAAAGATACTTTAATGTAATTTCTTAACATATAGAAGAAGAACTGGATGATTTCTATGGATTCTTCACATTCAAACACCCCATGACTATATGAAATGTTATATGACTATATGAATGACTCTGACCTGACCTTCTAACACAGAGTAGAGAAACGAATATGGATATTACCTCGTAAATCACTACAGAGTTGGCCACTTTATACACAGCTCTGGCTAACTAAAGGAACTGGTACTCCAACTGTACCCATTCTGGCACCTGTCTCGGACTATAAGCTTCATAGGGATAGGGACAAGGTTTATGTAAGTTCTTAACCCTAGTGATGGTCCTTCACATTCCTACAATATAGGCTTTCAACATTTGCTGAATGATTGAGCGATGTCTATTACGAATTATTATCACTTCCCACAATGAGCCAATTCTTATCTTTGAATGATTGTTTTTAAGGGCAATTTATTGTATTCAGTCAATATCTCAGAATAAGTAACTTGGATATTTTATGACTCCTGATGATTCTAGTATTCAGGATAAGATACAGCATAGCATATTAGTTTTAGTTAATCTTTTAAAGGTGATATGTAAATAAAAATCTCTAGCCTAGGGGATGAAGCCATTTCCTGGCTTTCTCATTGGTTAAGTTCTCTGACTTCTCTCTTCCTATGTTCCTTCCTTTTCTATATTACCTATTGGGGATTATGATGGGTGTAAATTATTTAAATGTCAAACATTAAAAACACTGTAGTCGTGGCATGGTAAACTTTCAATCATACATTACTTATATTACATATTATATGATAAAATATAATACATAGTCTAATAAGTGGGAAAAAAAGCTTTCACTGCATACCAAAGAAATGGAAGTCATTGTTCAAGGCACTATAAGGTGCATATTCTGTGTCCTATTACCTTAAGAGAACTTTCAGTCCACTGAGGAAGACAGGCACTTAAACATAGGGAGAACTTGGTAAGTTACCTAACACCCCAGCAGAGCAATCTGAAAGCTCATAGACAGTGCAACTCTGAATGTAGTTATAAATTCTACACTTCTCACTGTCTTTCTTGACTATTTTTTTTCCTAGCCCAAACTGTAGACCTTAGCGATGGTGACTCAGGATAATTCACATGAAAGAGATCTTTTGTAGCTTAATCCTAGAAGAAAAAATTTGGCAATTGCCTTAAGAGGACATGCAAATACACTTGTGTTTTGGTGCGGTTACTGACACAAAACTCCAGATGTCAAAATGGATTTGTGTTGTGTTTCTATGCTAATACTTCTCTGCAGGGCTAATTGAGAATACTGACTCCTTTCTCTGTTGCTCAAATTAACTATAAGAGTGATTAGCAGATATCTGGATTGATTAATGTTTCAGTGTTTTTGTCACTTTTTTAGGGAAAGCAGAATGTAACAATGTAGCACTGAGTACTGGGAAATCGTGATGAATAGTTTTGACTTCTAAATTACCTTTAAAAACTTACTCTATTTTGAGTTTTCTTTCCACAGAAAGTTTAGCATTGCATAGTCAGTGTGGTCCTTTCTAACAGGGATAGTCCCCTCCCTTATTTAACAAGCAAATATCAAATGTCCATGATAGACAAACTATACACTCTGGATTTTTAGGGAGTATAAGGTATGGGCTATAGGAGGAGCTGGTTTTATGGGGAGACACATTCATTTTCTCCAGGTGATCACAGTGTGGTGTGAGAAGTAAACAGTCTGTAACAACTATAAAAATTATACATATGAATATGCTTAGGGCTGTCTGACAGAGGAACACATTGCTGTGGGAAAGCAGAGTGTAACCTCCATGAAGGCAGGAATGATTCTGTCATGTTCACTGCTGTAGTCCCCAGTGTCTGATGCAGAGCAGATACTCAACAGCTGTGTTGATTTTATGGTTATTTTTGTCTGGGGTTTTATAATGGAGTAGCATGTGAACTAAGCATTACAGAGTAAGTAAGATTTTCTTTGACAAGAAGAGAAAACACTTTCAGAAAGAAACAATGGCAGGTGAGTGAGTGGGTGACTGCATGTAATCTAGAGCAGCTACAGTGGAGGGGTGTTCCTGGAAGGGCACTGTGTGGGCCCAGAGGTGAGGGGTGACACTTGGATATAAAAAGTGGGCAGCAATCATGTGCTGCCTTTAATGTGCTCTATCTACTTGTTTGTTCCAAATTTCTTATATGCCAAAGATTACCCGGTATAGATGAGAATATTAGGACTAAATAACTCACAGATAAGATGAATAGTTGATTCTCGAAACATCATTCTATGTATTTTTGCTAATAGTGTTTCCCTATTAATTAACTGTCTGTTTATATTGGTTAAGGGCTGTAAACCCATGGATTACATGGCAGTGTATGTGTTGTTTGGTCAGCATATTGTTAAACAATTGGGCCAGCATTTAAAAATGGAAAGACTTGACAACATAATCTGAATTTTTGGTTTCTCCTGAAAAGCGCAGATCTGATAAGACTGGGACCCCATTCCAGCATTACAGACCCACGTCCCATTCTCCTGTTTGCCACCTGGTGGTGCCCTTCCCATGCCTGCCCTCTCTTTTTGTGCCCGTTATTCACCTGGAACCCTGGTATGTGGCCTTGGAGCCCCTATGGAGCCTAGGGGATTTGCATCAATCTATAGGCACTCTATAAAATACAGATATTATCCCTTTGAATTGATATATTTCCTACAAACATTTCCCCTGAATTTGTTGTTTGTCTTTTAATTTTGCTTTTTATTTTTATTTTTATTTTTTTTGGTATAGCTTTTTACCTTTTATGTCATCAAGTCTATTCTTTTACTCTGACGTAGTTTTAGTTTTCTTTCTTTTTTAATAATTTTAAAAATTCATTAAAGTCTTCCTTTTTTTTTTATTCCTCTCATCCTGCTCTTTTTCTCTATTCCAAAGGACTTTTTGTTTAGAAAGCCCTTCTTGCTCTATAGGTTTAAAATAAATTAAATTTTATATTAATCTTCTAGTTAAGCTTTGTTGTTTTCTTGGTTATGGTCCTATCTTTCCCACGATGTATCATGCAGGTATCATATATTGGATGCGCTGTGAGTTGCTCTTCCACTGATCTGCCTGTTCTTATACTTGCCAATATGTTCTAATTATTTTAGCTTTGTGTGTTTTCATATGCTGTAAAATGAATCCCCCCTCTTTAAAATATTTATTACTGTTCTTTTCATTTTTCCAAATAAATTTTAGAATCATTTGATAACATTCCATTGAGATTTTAACTTTAATAGATTCACTAAAGGTTTGAGAAAAACATATAAAAATTAGTTTTTCTTCCCATTCAAGAGCATGTTAGGCCTCTTCCTATATTTGATTTTTTTCTTTTATATCTTCCAATAAAGTACTGTACTTATCATTATTTGGTACGTAATTTCCTGCTAATAATTTAAATTCTCTTTTGTGGTTATAAATGGGATCTCTTTTTGGTTTACTTTTCTATCACAATATTTTTGGTTATATGTTTTAGTTTGCTAAAGGCTGCCAAGCAATATACCAGAAATGGATTGGCTTTTACAGTTGGAGTTTATTAATTTATAAGTTTACAGTTCTGAGGCTGAAAGATGTCCAAATCAAGGCAGCATCAGGAAATGCTTTCTCCCCGAGCTGCAACTGTGGGCAGTGGGGCACACGGTGGCATCTGCTGTCTCTCCACTCTTCTGGACCACCTCGCTTTCAGCTTGTGGCCAAAGTGGCTTCCTCTTAGTTTCTATGTTCTATTGATTTCACTTTCTGGCTCCCTGGGCCTTCCCTCTCAGCTTATGGGTTCCTATCTGTCTCTGCAACTTTTTCCCTATATCTGTGGCTTTTTATTCCTTGGTTTATAAAGAACTCCAGGAAAAGGATTAAGACCTATCCTGGGTCACGCAATCTAAACTAAGGCCCTTAACTGAAGTGACTTAATCAAAAGGTCCCCATCCTCAGAAGATTTATATGCACAGGGATGGATTAACCCTAAGGACATGATTTTTGGGGGTTCACAAAAGCTTCCAACTGTCGCCATATACAAGAACATTTATTTCTTGATGATTATACTGAACTTTTAATTAATTCCAGTAGCTTTTCTGATTCTTCTTATTATTTTTTAAAGATTTATTTATTTTATTACATATCTCCCCTCCCCCCCGCTGCGGCGACGCGCCGAGACTGGTCACTGCGCAGGCGTGGCTTTCCCCGCTTGTGGGCGGCTTCTGCTTCCATTCACGGCTGGCTCTCAGTTCGCGGGTGGCTGGCTGCCCTCCATTCACAGGCGACCTGCCCTGCCCGTGGTGGTTTTGCTCTGTCCGTGGCAGCTTTTTGCCCTGCCCACGGCGGCTCTGGCCCACCCATGGCGGCTTGCCATTCTCAAGGCGGTCTGCCTGCTAGGAGAGGTCCCCGGGAACCAAACCTGGGGCCTCCCATGTGGTATGCTGGCGCCCTATCCACTGGGCTATCCAGCCGGCCCCGCTTTTCTGATTATTGCTTTCTGTTTTTATATTGTAAAACCAAGTCATCTGTAAATAATCATAATTTGTGTCTTCCTTTCTATGTTTATGATATTGTTTGTTTATGCCTTAAGAATTGAAATAATATTAAATAAAATAACATGTATCCTTTAGCTAGTGCCCAATAAATATTATATAATGTTATTATTAGTAAATCAATATTAAGTAATAATAGTAATTGCAGATATATATAAAACATTTTAAAAAATAAGATTTCTTCATTATTTCATTGTTAAGTAAAATGTTAGATGGTGGTTTGAAATAGATGCATTAAAGAAATGATAAAAAGATATGCTACTATTGAGATGATTGACTTAAAATTTAAACTACTGATATTTTGTTTTAGTAGCCTTTCTTATTTTATACTATTCCTAAATCCCTCAAAATAACACCATTTGGTTAAGGTAGATAGCTTTGACTATATTATTAAATTCTATTTGATAGTGTTTCAATTAAGCTTTTTTATGCCTTTATTAAGTGACATTCATCTGTATTTTCATTTTTCTGGAATTTCTGTTAGAATTATAAAAATCAGGGTTATGCATCTGTTGAGAATGACATGGACTATTGAAACAGATCATATAAAATAGGAATAATCTGTTCCTTGAGAGTTTGAAGGAATTTGAAATAATTTGCCAGTAAATCCATTATGGTCCCGGGTACCTTTTCAGGAGTTTTGGATAGGGCTTTCAGATAACTTTCTCAGTTTATTATTTTTTTAAATTTATTTTTAAAGAAGCTTTAGATTGCATAAACATTACATTAAAATATAGGAGTGTAGCAATTCGATATTGTTTATGAATTCCAAAAATAGATATTGGATTATGTTTGTAAACTGGTCTGTCTGAGGTTTCACTTTTAAAAATTATGATTAGGACTTTGATTGGGCCAGGTCAGTAGGGTGCTGAGTCCCCATCCTTTGGTGGGTGGGGAGTCACAGATACAAGACATGGCAAAGGACAGAGGTGGGAGTTTTGGATGCTGGAACCCCTGGACGTAAACACACAGGAGAAGAACACAGAGAAAAGAGACGGCACCTTAGACACGGCAGAGGCTCGAAAAGGAGAGACGAGCCATTTGCCTGATAATTCACAGCTGGCCTTGTGGAGGGAGGAGAGCAGCTGAGCCCAGAAAGACTCCAGCCCCAGGGAGAGAGGCAAAGCCTAGAGAGCCTCATATCCACAGCTGACCTCGTGGAGAAAACAGAGCAGTTGAGACAAGACTCGTCCCAGCCTACAGCTGGTATTGGCAGAGGCTGGGACCACATGGCTTTAAGAAGAAGAGGAAGGCTGAATGTCAGCAGCCATCTTGCTCCAGCAGACTTTGGTGAGAGAAATAACTTACGCTTTATGGCCTGATAACTGTAAGCTTCTACCCAAATAAATACCCTTAATAAGAGCCAACAGATTTCTGGTATTTTGCATCAGCACCCCTTTGGCTGACTAATACAAAGAGTTTCCCATATACCCTTCCCCCCACTTTCCCCCCATTTACAACATCTTTCATTAGTGTGGTGCATTTATTACAATTGATGAATACATATTGAAGCATGCTACTAAACATGGACTATAGTTTACATTATAGTTTACACTTTGCACCTTACCATTTTATAGGTTTTGGCAAAATGTATAATGGCCTGTATCCGTCACTGCAATTTAATTTTTAACCTATTGTGCTATTTTGATATTTTTATTTTACATAAAACGTTAAATTATTCATGTTTTAAAATGTATTAATATACAGCCATGTTTATTTCTAAAGTCTTTTCTAACTGTTGTATTCCATTTCTCATTTTAAAAGTTTGTGAATATTTTCTTTTGATTAAGCATTTCAGTTTTATACATTCTCTGAGCATTTCATCATGCTTTTTTGCATGTCATTGTTTTTATAAAACTGCTTTTGAATGCATTTATTTGTTGCAATGTTTTTCTGTTAAGTCTGTAATGAAACAACTCAAAACAATGCATCAGGATTTTTCTTCCCATTTATTAACCTCCTATTCACTAGATTCAGAATCTTTCCAAATAGCCAGGTGTACTGGTTTTTTAAAATTTTATTTTAATGAATTTAACTTATTCCTATTAGTATTTTGAATATTAGTATTTCTTGATATTTCTGAAATGGCAATTTCATCACATGCCCACAAAAGTAACCCAATAAGATTTTTATGGCACCATTAAGCCTGTAATTCTCTAGTTCTATGACTAATATGTAGGCCAAGACCTCATAAAACCCTATATTTTAATTCAGTATGTCTTAAGACATCATGCCTAACAAGCATTTGGTACGCCTTAAGATATCTTTCCTAATAAGCATGTGCATTTAGATGCTGTTCTCATTCTTTAAAAAGCAATGAGTGCAGCAGTTAATTAACTTATTATAATGTCATAAATCCAAGCTCTAGCCATGACCACTGTATCCTCCCCCACTTTTACCAAGAACATTTTCATTTATGTTGAATCATCCCCTGGGCACTCAGTGCAGAGGTGGGTGACCATGCAGAACTCAGGTCAGATACAATAACCCAATCCATACTGCTGGATAATGACAAGGCTTCTACTCCTACCACTTACCTTCCTGCATTTGGGTGCCTTTATGCTTCACTGAGATCAGCAGCCAGTGATGACAGAAGGAGGGGGTTTCTCTCCTCCAGATTTCAATTCTCTAGAAAGTAATCTTCAGATGATATTTATGTGAGTAGGTGTATGAGGTTAGATCCCTGTCTCATATGATAATTACCCTGCTTTGATTATAGCACTGAGGTCTAGTAACTTTTATATAAAATTTTAAAAGTGCTTTTTATATAGTGTAAATACAATTAGGAGCAATGCTGGGTACCAGTTTAATTTTAATTTCATTCTTAGCTTTGCTTCTATAAGATCTTAAATATTTACTGGTGCTGGACAACTTGCTGCTGATGTAGAAGTTTGAACATTTATAGATTTTTTCTTTTCTTGTGACTCCATTTGTAAAAGTGCTCATTTAAAAAATAACATATTCATTTTTAGTATCCTGAAATTTTCAGGCTACCCTTCCAATGTATAGGCTGAAGGAACACATTTCAACACTAATTGGACCACTTCACTAGCTACTGGCTGTGTGGCTTTGAGCAAGTCCCTGTACTTTTCTGAGCTGAATCAGTTCCTCATCCATGAAAGTAAATAATAATATTTGTGTTTTGGAGTAAAGGGATAATATTTGCAGTGATGTGCTTAATAGAATGCCACTAATGGAATTTTTTCTACCACTTAATTTTCAAGAACTTTTATAATAAAGGAGGTAAATTGGTTGCCCCCCCAAACCCTGTTTTACACCAAAATAGCCATTATTTAAAATTTTAACAAGTTATAATATAAATATATATGAATTAGTTTGAATATCAGGACAGTCACATGAGTAGGACAGATATTGTTATCTTTGTTTTAAAAGTGAGGTAACTGAGGTTCAGCAAGATCAAATAATTTACTCATTCATGGTCACAGTATAAAGTGGTAAACCAGGACTCAAATGCTTGATTTTCAACCCCAGACCTTCTCAACTTCATTCTGTATAATATCACAGACTGCTTGAAGTGGGAGGGACTTTCGAGATCATTACCTTTCAGTGTCATATATAAACAACTTTTCAATTGTCTTTATTATCAGGAGTTTAACATATTTCATCAGAATCATTATTTTTTAGTTCTCCGATTTGATTTACCATTTGTCTAAATCAATGGAACATTTTTCTTCTAAAATTCATTAATTTAAAAAATCCATAGTACAACCATTTACTGAGTACCTACTATGTTCCCAACACTGTTATAGTCACCGAAGATAGCGAATTATAATATATGTGCATTTTTGTTGTAAAATATTACTGCTACTAATAAAAATGTGGTATATACCTATTAAATTTTAAAATAATTACTGTGAAAGTAAGAATTCCCTTAATTTCTTGCTTTTCTGCACTTACTGGGTGAGAATTACATGCATTCACTTTCTCAGCTTATCTTTCAGATCTTTATGTGAGAGATTTATAGTTTTTTGATCCTCTCTCAACAATTTGTATTTTAGCTTTGTCACCTAAAGCAGTTTTGGGCCCCTCATTTTGTGTGTGAGCTCTAAAACAGCTAGAATAAGTCCAGTTGATGGCTTGAACTTACTTTTGTCTTTGTATAGACTGTAGTTGGTCCCCAAAGAGTTGATGTTCAATGCTTTCGGACAAATCTGATTTCCTCATTTTCTAACTGTGATATACAATTATTACAGTTTCATACAACCACGGTTGGGCTGTGAAAGTCTCTTTCCCAATGTGATTGCTCAGTTCGATTATGCCATCATTTGGACTGCCTTTCAGTTCCTTTCCTGTGACTTTACAGTGCCTTGTGGACTTTAGTAACTAACTACTTTTCCTCATCCAATACTCTTACCAGGCTTCACTTATACCTGTAATTCCGTAATTGTGATTATTATTCTGCATGTTGAATATTATTTCTTTGCCAAGCTTCTTGCAACACTGTCCAGGCATTGAAGAACAATTAAGTAAATTGAGATCAAGTGTTCCTTGCCAGGATGAAAAGGGCCATGAAGATAGATCTAGGTATTTATGATCTAAGAGAGGGAATGAGGCAGAGACACAAAAACAAAGAGAATGATGAAGAAGATATTATTTGGGAAGTAAACGTACTAATAAAATTGACTTCTTTTAAAAATAATGTTCTTCCTTTCACTGATTATAAAAGTAGTACATGTACATTGTAGAAGAAAATCAGATGATACAGGCATGTATAAGACAAGGAAGTAAAAATTTTCTATAACCACACTACACAGAAATAACCATTGCTAACATTTTGGTATATATGCTTCCTGACTCTCTTCTTTCCATAAATCATCCAAAACAAAGTAGGACAAAACAAAAATGGGATCTTGCTCTGCATATTTTCTAACCTTCTTTTCCCCCTTAATATACTGTAGATATTTTTCTATATCAATAAATAAAGGTTTGAATCATCATTTTTTAAAAAGGTAACATTTTATGGATGGGCCATCATTTAACTTATTCTTTAGTGGTCATTTGGTTTTTAGAATATAAGTTTTGTTATAAACATTCCTGAACAAACATCCTTACACATTTGTCTGTTTAATTTTAAGGAGAAACGCTCAAGAGTATAAGTGCTGTGTCTAAGGCGCGTTCCTCTACCCCATACTTCTCTTTCTTGTAAGAGTAAATCCAAATTTCTTAGCATGTCTACAAGCTCGGGTCTTCGCCTATTACTCTTCTGGATTTACATCATTACCTCCAAATGCACACTGCACAAGCTCACATTTCCTCAGAAGTCAATGTATTTCCACATCCTTATTCTTATTTCCTGGTGCTCTTTCTATTTGGAATGCTTGCCTTCACATTTTCCTCTTCTGTTACATTTCTACTTATCCTTTAAAGTCCAGCTTGAATGTTCTTCTCTGTATCATTTTC